>JAJONR010008572.1:0-25984 GCA_029582245.1 Solanum etuberosum | reverse complement strand
ACCATTGTTAAATTAACACAACTTTATTGGGGATAGTAAAGGGGCAGACCCATTATCCACCGAGTTTGGAACCTCGGTATTTTTCCTGATATAAAAAATTTACTTAATTGAAATGTGCCTATGTCTGCATAAGTCTGTTGATGCTGGTAGATATAGCAACACCTGTCTTTCAAATATGTGATATTTGTTTGATTTCAATTTTGTAGAGCTTTCTAGAAGGAGATTTGTTAACCGAAACAAATTTAAGCAGATATGTAGCTTGGGTTGTCGAGAGCCATGATCGACCTCTAGGCCTCTTAACTGTATGTCCTATTTTTGCTCCACAGCCAGCTCTTTGAGAATATTGTTGTTTCTCCTTAAACAAGTACAATGCAAGACATTACAGTTGTAATGTCAAGCATATGGAAGTCAAATGGCCTTTGTGATGTTATAATTTTAGTCTACCGTGGAGTCCACACAAACTGACAAACTTGTAGGTAAGCACGCGTGATAGACTTCGGATTTGACATATTAAATGCATCCAAAAAGCAGAATTGACATGTCTAAAAATTACATCCAATAAAACGGAAGAAACTACAAATATCCAGAACAAGACAAACTAGATCGTCTCAAAACACCCAGACTGTTGCGCATTGCTGTTGGGGAAATCCGTAAAGTTGGAACAGCCCAAATTGTATTTAGCCAACATTGCACTAGCTAGACAATAAGAGCTGGCTTCACATACCAACTTGAATGTCATGCATGCATCTAAAAATTCACTTATAGATGAATTTTATTTAGAAACATCCATTGAACAAGAGACAGTATCTTCTGCCATTGCTGATAGAGGCGTCGAGCGTTCTGTAGTAGTAGCTGGTGATACTAGCGGCATAGCTCCAAGACCAATCTCATTAGGAGGAACTGCCATTGCTGATAGAGACGTCGAGCGTTCTGTAGTAGTAGTTGGTGATACTAGCAGCATAGCTCTAAGACCAATCTCATTAGGAGGAATGTATTTGTTTCTTGCATAAATTAGAGTAACAGATTCATCTCCGTCAGGTATAATTTCAAAGTCTGGTGCCTGGAGATTGTTATCAAGTGTCCTATGGAGTCTTTGAGCAGGTGGCAAAATGCTTTGTCTATGCTTTGATCTCTTTCTTCTTGGGACACTGTCAGGATTCAAGTGAGGAGCTTTGTCTGCTTCTCCCAAAAAAAGGTGAACGTTAGTGCACATAAAACAATAATGTACTAATACAATAGATCTTTTTTTTATCGTGAGGGGGTGGGGGTAAGCTGTTATAAAAATTTGTATAGTTTAAGATATTAGTTTTTCACTTTCTTATAACCCTTACGCTTAAGAAAGGATTTGATTCAGGAGACAACCTAGATAATATCTTACAAATCCTTGTCGCTCCCAGACATAGACTCCAAGATAAACCTTTGGAGGTCCCTTCAGGGCATCTAAACTCCTCTCCGGTGGTAAACTGGAAGACTGTACTCCTTAACAAAGACTGGGGGGTGGGGATTTTCTTCTGAAGAAGTCGTTATGGAGGTACATTGAGGAGGGAAATGCTCTTTGGAAAGAGGTGATTAAAGCTGAGTATGGTGAGGCTAACCCCATGGTGTAGAGAGAACACAGTTGAACCTTACGGGGTGTGGGAGTATGGAGAACAATCAGAAGTTTGTGGCCTCAAATGAAGGCAGACTTATATATCAAAATGGGAAATGACGGTAAAACAAGATTCTGGAAGGATTTATGGATAGAACAATTCCCTCTTAGGAATCTCTTCCAAATTTGTGTGAGTCCTGATGCTAATGTAGGTGCCTGTTGGGCCAGAACAGGGATGGGATTTAGCCTTCAGAAGACTTGTAAATGATTGGGACAAGATGTTGTGGAAGGATAAAAAAAGTGGTCTTTATTTAGTTAGCAGTGTCTACAGAAGAGGTCTCCAGCTGATGGCTGGGGATCCAAAACATCTCTGGAACTATTTCTGGAGTGGGGACATTCCTACAAAAGTGAAACGTCTCACTGGGCTAGTGATAAAGAGGGCATGTTTAACACAGGAAGTACTACAGAAGAAGGGCAGACAGCTGGTCCCTAGGTGCTTTTTATGCAATTTGACAAGAGAGACATCCACCTATTCTTGCATTGTAATTTACTAAGCAAATCTGGAATTTGTTTCTCAGCCTCTCTAGTCTGAACTGGACAATGTCAGAACATACTTTGAGTTGTTAAAGAGCTGGGTTAGGAGTGGAGGCAGCAACAGTCAAAAGAGATGGTGGAGGTTAAGTCCATTATGTATATATAAGTGAAATATTTTTACCATTTGTTTCTTCCATCTGCATGCATTTGTCTGAGGATGATCCTGCTGAACCTAAGCTTGATATGTTAATCATTTCCTCTTCAAGACAAGCTGAAGAGCCATCCTGTCCAGAAACCTCTTCGCCAACTTCCAGATTTTGGTCATCACGAGCTAAGAGATGCAGTTCCATCTCAGAAGGTAACTGATAGTGTCCCCCTAGTTCGCCATCTTGATCCACATGCATTTTAGATCACTGGTTTTGCAGTTGGCCCAGGTGTCCATAGGGGAGTTTCTGTTTGAGTTCACAATTAATTAGCATTTAAATGGGACAAAATATGAATAAAATCTTACTGGTAACTTATCTTAGAAACTAAAGCACAATGATCATTGACAATTAAGATTTTCTGTAAAAGGTTTAGAATGTACTGCAGGAGAACAAAAGCGTCACGAAAGTAGCGTACGTATAGCGGGGAATATCTTTTGCAAAACAAGAGGAAATATCTTTCTGTGAAACATATATCGACTTTTAGGATGTGTCAACTGCTTTTATACACACATTTTCATCACCATTTGACGGCTTCATACAACATAGTTGAACGAGCTTGATAGTGGAAGATTGAAAAGGATTTGCTTGATGTGTTTTGGAACCATGCAAAATAGTTAACCTCTTGGCAGACTGCATTTATTTGCATGATATTTTAATGAGGAACGCTATCATCTAATCTGACAGTGGTTAACTGTATAAAATTCTACAGGGGTGTCTAGGAACCATGCAAAATAGTTAACCTCTTGGCAAACTGCATTTATTTGCATGATATTTTGATGAGGAACGCTATCATCTAATCTGACAGTGGTTAACTGTATAAAATTCAACAGGGACTATATTTTTCTCTAGCGCTCAACAATAAAATAATCCCCCCCCCCCCTTCAGCGGACGGATCACCCACTACTCTCCTCCACTGCAAGCCGCTGGCCTGACCTCCCACCACCACCGGCGACCAGGTACGAAATCCCCCTACCCTCTTTCTTTCTCACTTTCTCTGTATTTTTTTTGTTGCACTGCCACCACCGATCAGCAAGAATCCAGCGAACCCATCCTGATGACCGACGACCGACAGACCAAAGGAGTATATCGGAGCTCGCTGGATTTCGGAAAATCAGTCCATAGTTTTTTTTATCCCCATCAACTCCTAGGTATGATCCACCACCCCTTTTATATATTTTCCTGTCTTATCTAGACCTGATTTTTCCTTGACAGATTGTTCAGACCCTTATTGTTGCTTGATTGTTAACTGATTTCCTTAAATCTGATATTGTGTTTGTGAATTTATTATTGTGCCCTTGTGAATATTACTACATTTTCTTGGTTCCTTCTTTGAACTGGTATCTTTGCCATAGTTTATTGCTTCTTTTTATTTTCTTCATTGTATTGTGTGATTGCCACTTTTAGATTTAGGGTTTTTGACGTTACGGGTTGCCCCACTTGATTGTTCTATAACTGGCGTTAGTGGCTTCAAAATGTTTGATGGTAGTTAAAAGTCATGTCAATGATTTGGGGTGAGGGCAGGGGTGGTAAGGGTACCAAGGGAACTCCTAGGTTGAGAGTTCTGTCTTGGAACATAGGGACATTGGTGAGGAAATCAATAGAGTTGGTGATTATTCTTAAGAGAAGGAAGATCAATATACCTTTGTTTAGGACACCTAATGGGTAGGAACTAAGACTAGGGATATAGGCGGGTTCTAGTTAAGGTACTCAGGAAGTTTGACTGTTTGAGGAGTAGGAATGGAGTAGGTATTTTTGTCTATGTTGCATAGATTTTTCAAAAATGTCAACAGGTGCATGTCCGATACTCCAAAAGTAGTGCATTTTGGAGAATTCAACACGGGTGCGACAACAATTTCAGAGAGTCCAAGCAACATAGATTTTAGAGGAAGAGCCTAATGTATCCTATAAGTGAAGTCACCAACATGAACTGGCTAGATGCTATACATGATGGAGAAGTTGGCAGTCTGCCAACAATTTACTTGGGACTACCTTTGGGGGCTAAATCTAATTCTATAGAAATATGGGATAGAGTGATAGAGAAGTGTGAAAAAAAGCTAGCCAGGTGGAAAACTCAATACCTCTCCTTACGAGGAAGACTGACTCTCATTAATTCAGTCCTTGATGCTTTACCAACTTATATGATACCTTTATTTCCCATCCCACCAGGGGTTATCAAAAGGTTGGACAACATTAGGAGAGGTTTTTTGTGGCAGGGAAACAAAGAAAAGAAAGGGTACCACCTGGTAAAATAGAAATCTGTGATGACTGCTAAGAAGAATGGGGGCTTGGGATAAAGAATCTGGAATTTCAAAGCAAAGCTCTAAGAATGGAGTTGTTATGGAGATATGCCAATGACAAACAGTTGTTGTGGAGCAGGGTCATTGGTGCCAAATATGAAGAGGAAGACAGCAGGGTCTAAAATGTGCATCTATGCCAGGGATTGGGGACCAAATCTACAATTTATCCAAGATGACCTCAGTTCCTGTTAGACTAATGGCAGTTGTTTTGAAAATCAATTAACATTTGACTTGAGAGGTGAGAAAATTCAAGTACGCTATGTTTATGTTTAACAGATCGGCAATTTAGGGAAATTTGGTTATTTAGTGTTTCAGGCATGTGAGTCTTCAAAGTTTATTTGCTTAACATCAGGCACATAAATTCTAAGCATCATTGAATCAATTATCCTGTAAAGCACGAGATTATTGATAAACATAAAAGGTGGGATATAGGTGGTTAATAGAACTTACGCTTGATGCCACAATGGCAACATGGCCCTTGTTTACCCATAAAATCTGGTTCTGAATGGTTCCAGTTCAAATCAGGTTGAATGTACTGCTGCTAACGTTAGAGTTGGATTTGCTTTCAAAATCTAAAATATCTGGCTGAGGTGACGGATAAAATATACAGACAGATAAGAAATCAATAGACTATAGCTGATCATCTATATGGAAATTGATTAATCATGATAGAGGGTCATTAACTTTGATCTATTCTGAACTATTATGTTTCCCCTTAAGTGACAGCTCATCAATTTTGATTACTGTAATTTCTCAACTATTGACAATAGAACTCCAATGAGAGAAGTCATAGATTCTCTATAAATGAAATGGGGGTGGGGATTTGGGGGTGGAGTGGATGGGTGAATGCTGGATTTGGTGAATCTTCATAATTTTAGGCCTCTAGTCTAGTGGTCAAGGCTTGTTAAGCAATGAATCTTGAGGCAAGGGAGCGTTAAATATTTTCAATATGATAATTGAAATATCTAAGAGTGAGCAAATAAGAGTTGCCAAATAACCATGTGAAAAGAAAATCAGTTGCCAAAAACTTCCCAATTGACTGTTTGAACACACCTTAGTGAGCTTCCAAATCATGAATGTTCTCATGTTTTTTCTTGGCCCTTTTATTTTCAATTTTAGAGGTCCTTATCTCAACTGTTAGTCCTGAAGACTCGACTCGCAATATTTGGTAAGATGATATTGACTCATCTAAACAATATTTCCTTGTTCTTGAAATGCAGATAATCTATTACGGTCTTGGCAACCGTTTTATTGTTTAATGGACTCAGTTATGGATGTTTCCTTTTCCAGGCCAGTCCCTGCTACTGAGATGCAGCAACGGCACTTATTTTTTCTATCTTACTATGCTTGCGCATTTATCTGTCGCCATTGACAGAATTTCGTGTATCTAAGCAGATGGATTTTTCTTTATGTCATTCTTACTGACTTCCAATTAACAACCACTATCATGCCTCACTTCAAGCTAGTTGGGGCGACTCTATGAATCTTCATTATCTTGCTTCATTTAAGCTCATCATGCTTTGTATTCAAGATTACTAATATATTACACATGCATAATATATAAAATATCACTGGCTTTATGTACTCTGTTATCTACCTCTATGTGATGCCAAAAATGTGTTTTGACCTGGTAGAGGAGAAGAATGCTGATTTTAGTTGTGTGGATATTCTTCTTGTATCCATCTAGTGGCATGAGGTGTGACATATCAGGTGTCTCCTTGCCAGATCTCTCTTTTTAACTTCCTATCCAACATTACTTGGAAACGTTTGAATATACTAGATAAGATTGTGTTTGACAAATTGATACTAGTAATAATGGTTTTTCCCTTGCTTTCTGGTTTACTCGAATGTGAAGTAGGTACAGTATATTAAAAACAGGAAGGAGCCCTTTGCCCCAAGTACATGCATGTATAAGTTTCAACAGTCAATGATGTCTCAGTATGTTGCTTTAAGCTTATGTTGGTTGTTTTTCACTGTTCCGATCTCTTGTGAAAATCAATCTTGATTCAATCAGCTTAATCTAGTGGAAACATAATTTATTGCACTTGTGAGTTGTGATGTTTTCAGTTCATATGTGAAACTTGTTCAAAGTAGTGCATTATTGATGTGCTGTTTTCAAGGTTTTCACACACACTCACACATCATGTTTTTAAAGCCACTGGAGTATGTTTGAAGCTTATTAATGACTAAATGGTAAACTTCTTTGTCTGTCTTCGGATGCAGGTTCAACCCAGATGTTCTGGCTTAGCCTCTGCCTCTTTGTGATGATTAACTTGCTGGATTCTCAGAAATCTAATCGTCAACCTGAAAAACAAAGACCATACCCATTTTTGACCCGTATGAAATATGAACGAGTTGGGTTATGTTCCGGTTTTGTTTGACCCATTTTCAACTATCATTTGCCGCCACCACTAATATGTAATAGGGAAGAGTGTTACATATTCTTTTTTTTAATCTTTACATGGAGAAGTATTTGAATTTTTCATTACGATAAAATCATCTTACATGAGCAAATTAATGATCGATGCATAATGGCATATTGATTTTTGAGAAAGAAACATTAAGTACATTGAGTATTGGTCATATAATGAGACAAGCAGGGCATCCTTATCGTCAGCATAGATATTGAATAACTTGTTCACCAAAATTAATCGTGTGATTATATTGAGTGATCTCATTAGGACAATTTATTATGTACTTGCTTTGTTTCAAGAATGGTAATTGCTTTGACTACAAATTTCCATTTTTAGCTTTGGCAATGGTTGATCAAATAGTACCTTTCAATCTTCAATTAGTTGATTTTAACAAATAAGGTAATAGTTTTAATGGTAAAGTGTCCAATTATAAAATTAAAAGTCTTGCTTCTGAATATCTTTATATTGTTGTTGATGTGATTCTTTTTAATTATTCATTGTCCAAAAATGTATTTGCTTCACTAATTTAGATTTGCATGGTAGTAATGTAATATTAAAAAGTTGTCTAAATATGGTTGTGGAATTTAAAATTCTATAAATTTATTATTAACTTTTTTTTCCAAAATTATCCTTGTCTAATAAAATATTGAACAAATGTTTAATAAAATAACTCATTTCATTATTGTATATAATTGACTTTTAATGAGAATTTGGTCAAAACTTTTAAAAATTTCCTAAAATGGACTAGCGGGCAATTTACGAATGCTAAATTAAATAATTTTCTGAGTATAGAAGGGGTCAATTTTTTTTAGAATAGAATAAAAGGAATTCGGTCAAAACTTTTTTTAAAAATTACCTAAAATAGACTTGAGGAAAGCATATTATGAATGCTAAATTAAATAGTTTCAAAATATAAGAGGGGTTAATTTTTTTAAGAATAGAATAAAAGGAATTAATATTAAATAACATTTGGAGAATTTTTTTTTATGTGTTGATCAATAATCAATATGAAGGAATATTTGTAATATCTAGTGCTACTCCCTAGGTTCATTTTGGTTGTCAAATTTTTCTTTTGCATTTCTTTTTAAGAAATATTATTTAGAAGGATGATTTGATTAAATTATTCTTATTTATTATTTAATCTCAATTAATACTTGTATTCTTTTGTTTTCATTAAGATTGAGATATTTTAAATTCATACACAGTTGAATATTCAGATATTGTACTAAAAATTTAATACTAACCAATTAAGACTATTTTTTTTCAACATGTGAATATATAAAATTTCCTTTCTTTAGAATTAATAAATATTAAATTTAAATAAAATATTAAATTATTTTATATTATATTAAGATACTTTTAAAAAATTATATTACAATTAAAGGTGATGGTCATTAGCAATGATGGTTGTAGGTGCCGATTGGGATTATGTTGGGAGACGGTGATGATATAGAGTGGTTTTGTAGTAATGGTGGCTAACAATACTGATTAATTGTTGTTGTTGATCGTGATTGAAGATAGTGATAACTAATAGCAATGGTTTGCAATATATATCGAATAATTATTGTGGTGATTGCCGTTGTTGATTGGTGGTTGTAAATTGTAATGGTGGTTAGGATTGATGATTGTTAATGGTGGCTAATGATAGTGAGTACCTAATACAGTGGTGGTGGTGATTTGTAGATATTGAGTGATTATAGTTGATAATAGTGAATGACGGCAACGATTCCATCGGTGAAAATAGAGAAATAGTGATGAAATATAAGAAAACTTTGAAAAATACCATGCTTATTCAAATTTATTCAATCTCGTTAAGTAATTACAAAATTATAAAAAATAAATATACTTAATAATTAGAATCTAAATGGTTAATATTAAATATTAATAGTCTATTTTGTCTTTTGGGAGGTAAAATATATTTATTTTTTAAATGTGAGGTGTTGATCAAGCTTTTTTTTGGAGAAAATAAATACTTGTGTAAGTAGTAAAAATTGTTTTTCAAAATCTAAAATAATTAAAGATTTAAAATATTTAAAAAATATATTAAAATTTTGATTATCTTTTGAAATTTTACCTATATCACATAAATTTAGACAGGGGGTAATATATATTATTTAAAAAATATATTAACTAAGAAATATAAAGTATGTGTCTTTTTAAAAAATTGATTAACTCTCCAAATTTCACATGTGCAACATAAATCACAATAATTAAAAATTTAAAATATTTAAACAAATATATTTAAAAAATTGATGAACTCTCTAAATATTACATATACCACATATATTATTTGGATAGTAAATTGAAAATATTGTATAATATTTACAACAAAAAATATTTTCAAATTTAATTGACTCTCCTAATTCTATTTGTGCTACATAAATTAAAAAATATATATTGGATCCCAACTTGCCTTTATTTTTGTTTCTAGTTTATTAATAATTGTGGAAAAAAACGTGTTATTTAATTAATAGTATATGAGAAGGATATTAGCTTAAACAATAAGCTGGAAAGGATATATTAGCTTAAACAGCAAGCAAAAACACGCTTACTGTTTAATATCTGCGTAGACATTATGCGACCTTTCTTCTTCTTCTCTCTCTATATACCATTCCAAAAAATTGACAATCAAAAGGGCTCTTCTTCTTTGTTTTGTGTTTTGTCTGTCGTCGATATTCACCGCTACAAGTGAGTAAAATTTCATTCTTTAGAGCATTTGATGCATTGTGTCCTGTGTTTATGAGTTTTTGTAAATTTTCTTTTGATTACTTACATGTTGGTTCTGGTTACTTGATAGTTTATACATTATTCTTGAGAACACACTTTTCAATTTCTCCATTTTCTTGCATTCTTGAATCCAGAAAATTGAATCTGGGAGTGTTGCTCTCTTTTTCTTGGTTCCCCTTTCTTTGTGATATATGGTTTATGCTGTTTAATTTCCTCTTCTCCAAATCCATTATATATCTGTTTCTATATATTGTAATCCCAAGAGAACGTTCCTGGTATACATTACTACATGATGTTTTGGGATGCCTCATTACTATTGCTATAAAGGTTATGCACCTTGAAAGACAGATTTATTTATTACCTTTATTATGTTGTAATTATTGATGCTTTCGTCAAGGTAGATCAAGTTTCTGGCCTTTGTCTTATGTTTGTTTGGTTTTACTGCAGACTTATAAAGATAAAAGCCAGGAGGAGTTGAGGTTTTAGGACTACCAGTTAGGTGATAAAGGTATCCTTAATTTGTTCTCTTCTGTAATCTATATGTTCTATATTCATCTGAAATCCTTGTTGAGCTTTTATTAAATACTACTAAGTACTATTTGTTCCTACTTCATATTTTTCCATATACATTATTCTTGAGAACACACTTTTCAATTTCTCCACTTTCTTGCATTCTTGAATCCGGAAAACTGAATCTGGGAATGTTGCTCTCTTTTTTCTTACTTTTTCTTGGTTCCCCTTTCTTTGTGATTAGTTCTTGTTAGTTGATATATTGTTTATGCCGTTTAGGTAGACGTAACTTCGTCAAGTTTCTGGCCTTTGTCAAGTAGGTTTATTCAAATTAATTTCAGTATAAGATATAAACATCAATATAGTTGTCCAAGTTCCAAACAAACTCTTCAAAGTATCAGACATGATTATGTTTTTATAGCTGCACTTTTATTGTTAAACTCATACCGTTTATGTTTAACGTGAAAGCAAAAGTTGTAGGCTATTATGAAAATTTCTACTGTTGTTGGTTGCAAGTTTCTAACAACCCTGCTACGATCAGACGAAAATCCTCGTTGATAATTCAGCCTTCATCTCTAAGTCAGCATATGTTGCCACCGAAATATAAACCTACTAGTGATATACCAAAGGTGAGAAGTTGGATTTTATGTGACACTTGTTTAGTAGTTTGTGGCATGCTTTGGTTGATGGACCAAAAGTTTAAGATAAACAGAGATCATATGCAAAGATTGCAAGTACGGGTATCGTTTTGGTGAAATAATACAGCACAAAGTCCATATTTTCCTCTAATCCAAGTAAAACACTGGAAAATTTAACAGGACTATAAAATTTGTTTATGTAGTTCTCTTTTTCATGGATGAAGAAAACGCTTCTGGCGTACAAAGGACAAAGTCATCATCATTCCAAGGGACTGGGAAATTTTCTAAAATTTTCCCTTCTACCAACAATGTTGAAGTTTGAGGTGGGAATTCACTCAGGGTTCGAGGTGGGAATATTCCCTTCTACCACACGGTTCAATTTTTTGGTTTATTTTATCAAACAGGGATCAGGTATTTCATTTTTTTGGTAACTAAAAACTGTGGAACCTAGATTTTGCAAAATCAAAACCAGTAGCGAATATGAATTACCAGAAACTGAATTGTTTTGGATCACTGGTCTTGTATTTGAATGCAGGAACCTGTAACAGGTGTTCCGCCATTCCATGAGAGGTGTTTATCTCCTTTGCTAACAACAAAAACAAACCCAATGTAGTCCCATATGCGGGGTCTGGGATAGAGTGTTCACAGACCCCTACCTCGTAGAGGTAGAGAGGCTATTTCCATAAGATCCTCAGCTCGAGTAATGCACATCAAAGTAGTTAAAAATTCTGCCTTTTCTACTATTTTAAGATAATTGTACCAGCTAAAAACATCTAAAGAACAATGGAACACTATAGAGTTCTGGAAGATAAGGGTAGGATAAATCTTAAAGGTGTAGAAAATAACTAGCATTCCTAAAATTTATTTAAAAGTGCTTTCAGATTGCGGCTTTCTAGTTATGTTGAGAAGTCTATAGGAAGCTTACCTGAGATTTGGTGCTCTGTTAACCACGTTGCCTTTTATACAGGGGAACAAGAAGAAATTGTGTGGAGAGTATTTTTGAAGTATTTCCAAATAGAATAAGTTAGTATTTTATCTTGACCCGTAGGTTATTGGCATCTTAATGTATATGTTTCTATGTGTCTATTAATTGTAACAGGATAATTGTTATTGCACTTTCTGACATGACTTGATCACAGGTATTGATTTAGAAAAGAAGTTGTTGAATGCCACGGTATGGCTTATGATGAAATATCTATAGACATCTCTTCTTAGTTCCATGGGGAAATTTCCCTGTCACGAGAATAAAATGACTAAAAAATGTACTGCCTGAGTCATTGGGCTACTAAAACTGGATCCCGTCATATCTTGTTGCTCAAGTCATGTGTTATTTATTTTAATATAGTCTGAAGTTTTTCAAGAATAAAAACTGGCACACCATCTTTTCGACTTGCCTGTAAGTTGAAATTGTTAAAAGGAGATATAAGGAAATGGAACAAAGAGGTGTTTGGGAGGGTGAAAGTTAAAATAAGAGAGCTAATAAATGAGGTGGGGGAGATTGAGGATGTGGAAGGGATGAGGGTGTTAGAAGAAAGGGAGAAGGTTAGATAGGAGTAGGCAAGGGGGGAGCTTGAGGCTCTAGCGGTTGCTGAAGAGACTAGTTGGAGGCAAAAATTGAGGGCATTGTGGTTGAAAGAGGGGGAATTCTAACAAAATAGGTGCGTGAGGGGGAGGAGGAAGAGAAACTTTATTGTCTTTATAGGTGCGTGAGGGGGAGGAGGAAGTGGAGGAGGCCATTGTATGGTTTTATGAACATTCGTTCAAGGAAGATATCAGATGGAGACGAAAATTCTGGGGGGCGCTAGTATTTAACCTAATAGGGGAGGGGGTGAGGGAGAGGTTGGAAAGGGCTGTAGAAGAAGAAGAGGTGAGGGATAGTTGTCTTGGTGACAAGGCTCCGAGTCCTGATGGATTCTCGCTTGCTTTTTTCCAACTATGTTGGAGGATAGTCAAATGTGAGCTGTTGGTGACCATTGCAGAATTCAGGGGAGTACGAGAAAAGTCTTAATGCATCCTTTGTTACTAATGTGCCAAAGAAGGAAGGTGTGACAAGTATAAAGGACTATAGACCTATTAGTCTGGTAGGAAGCATTTACAATATTATATTTAAGGTGCGTTCAAATAAATTAAAAAGGTTCAGAAGTGCTTTCAAATTCACTGCCCTTTTTTTGGGTGGGCTGGGGTTGGGGGATGGAGGGGAGGTGGGTTGAAGAAGCTGTGCTCAAGATCCACTGAGTTTGGAACCTCGGGGATTTCTCCGGTTATAAAAAATTTACTTAATTGAAATGTGTCTATGTCTGCATAAGTCTGTTGATGCCGGTAGATATAGCAACACATGTCTTTCAAATATATGATATTTGTTTGATTTCAATTTTGTAGAGCTTTCTAGAAGTAGATTTATTAACCGAAACAAATTTAAGTAGAGATGTAGCTTAGGTCATCGAGAGCCGTGGTTGACCTCTAGGATATCCTATTTTTGCTCCACAGCGAGCTCTTCGAGAATATAGTTGCTGGCTGGAGACCTCGAGCAATTAATGTCAGCAGTAATTAAATAAGGTACCTCAAGTAGTTATGAAATATGCAAGGATGTACCAAAACACAAAAGAGATTTAACATACACTATTACCTGACTTGCTTTTGAAATTCTCAATTTTAGTTCTAGACTGCAAAGAAGATTGTCGATGAGGAAACACTTGTATATTTGTATTTTCTTGTATATACCAAATACAGAACAGAGGTGGCATGTCAATTCTTAGATAAAAGCCAAAGAGATGTTTGGAAAAAGAAGTTTCTTAAAATTAAGAAGTGTATTTGTATCCGTAGAAATAAATAAACTGATTCTTGAATTGTGTTTTCAACAGATCAAATTGTCTCTACCTCCGTGTGATGAGTCTATTAGTTGTTTACTACTTCGGGTGCTTTCCACATTTTCTGTTTCAGTTTATTCGAAAGAATGGAAACACCACACAAATGGGATGATTAATAATGCAGCTGTTATCTTAACTAGAAGATTTCTGATTTAGTTTTCTGGCAGTTAGTACAAATGAAACTATTCATTTTGCTCATTTAGGATTTTAGGTGCTGATCTTCCAGATGGACTCAGTTGTGCAGTTTCAAGTATCAATATGTTTATACTCGAAGGATATAAATATAACCTCTTAATTACATTTTTTTTTTTTTGATGGAGGGATAAGTTACCCAAGAGATTAAGAGGAAAAGGGACAGAAGTAGATGTGTTATTTGCAACAGATGCAAAGGAAGGAAACATAGATTCAGTTACTTGACGAAAAAGAAAAGAGCAATGAAGTGGAACAAACAAAAACATGGAGGAGTTACGAATAAATTGTTGGATCTTTCCTTATGATTGTAGTCTTTGTTGACATAATGGTAAGGTTACTAAAATAGAGTAGCAGGTACCGGTGCTTTGATTTGTCCTCATATTCTCTTAACTTTGAAATGCTTTTTACGATTCCTTTCTAGCACTAATTTCAAGTCTCTATGTTAGCACTATTTTTGGCTGTGGGGGTTATCTGATTACTATTTTCTTTTATCAGGTTGAACAAGCATGGTTACCATGACTCATCGTGACACTTGCAATCATACTAAAACTTGTCATGTCATTTAGTTGTACATACTTTGGATAATATTGCACTATGAATGTACATGTTAAGACAATACAACTAAAATATTGGAATCAAAGGGATAGAAAATATATTAGGCTAAAGAGAACATCTTTTGTCACTTCAAGAAGTAATTAATTTGTAGATATGAGTAGTGATGAAAAGACAATGGTAGATTTCTTATGATGATAAGGTTATATCCGTAACATGTATTTTTTGATGATAAGTTGGTTTAAGCTAGACTTTATTGCATTGAGTTGTAGCACTTAAATGATGACTGAATGCGATGAAATGGGACAAAGTGAATTTGATATCACATGGAGGAATGTTGTCTCAATTGAGAGAAATATTGAAAAAGAATATTATTGAATTGTTGTTGTGTCAACACTAGAATACAATTTTTTACCAAGTAGGATACTATTTACTATTCCTATTTCTATTTGTATTCATATTCCTATTCTAAATTGGATTGTATAAACCTATTCCTATTCTAATAGGATTGTATAAACCTATTCCTATTCTAATAGGATTGTATAAACCTATTCTTATTCTAATAGGATTGTATAAACTTATTCATGTTCTAACACTCCCCCTCAAGCTAGTGCGTACAATTCATGTACCTAGCTTGTTACAAATGTAATTAATACGGGGACCGATGAGGGGCTTGCTGAGATTATTGCAAGTTGATCAGTCAACTTCACAAAATTGACATTCAATCTCAATGTGCTTGTCTTCTCATTAAATACTGGATTTGATGCATATTGGCAGTCAATCTCAATGTGCTTAATCTTCTCATGAAATACTGAATTTGATGCATAATGTCGATAAAACACAGCGTGATAAAATTACAGTGTTGTACTTCCCAAACCAAACTTGCAAAGACTATTTCAGACCATAGAGTGACTTACATAATCGACATACAAGGCTACTAAACTCCCCTTGAGCTACAAAGTGCTCAAAGTCTAGTATAAAGTATATGGATCATGCTGGAATCAATAGATGAGTCGATATTAAACAAGAAAGTCACTGAAAAATTGGCCGGAACATGCTCATATGCCGGAGTATTAGATTTGATGGCTAAAAGTGGTCACAATCTAACAAATAATATTATATGGGTAGGGTCGGAATGGTAGCACGACCCAACTAGAAAATAGAAGGTCGGATTGATGGCACATCCCTATTGAAGAAGAGAAATAATATGAGTAGGGTCGGAATGATGGCACAACCCTACGCAAATAAGATTTGAGGAGTCATCGGAAAGACGAATAGAACTACGCAGATCAAATCTGAGGACTAACGAAAAGACACGGTGCTATGCAACTTAGATATGAGAAAGTAGTTCGGAAAAATCCACGGTTCTACGCAAATTAAATATGAAAAGTAGTCTGGAGAGATGCACAGTGCTACACAAATCAAATATGCAAAAAAAGGTAGTCACCGGAAGAATGGCACGGTGCTACACAAATTAAATATGAAAAAGTAGTCACCGGAAAGATGGCACGGTGCTACACAAAATAGATATAGAAAGTAGTCACCAGAATGATGGCATGGTGCTAAACAAATTGAATATGAAATAGTAGTCACCGAAAAGATAGCACGGTGCTACACAAATACCAACGGATATGGGGTTGACACAAAATAGTCATCGGAAATTGACGCACGATGACTTGTCTGACTGAGTTTTCTTTCTCTGAATATGGGGTTCATGCATATATCATTGATGTCACTTTTGTTAACATAATTATTGGCCAGACGGGCGGCATATATGGGTAATAGCCACCCGCCGGCAACAGAAGCTCTTTGATTTTCTACCAAGATCGTAGAAGCTTTGATACCATGTGAGAATTATTGAAAAAAAATATTATTGAATTGTTGTTGTGTCTACATTATTACATTGAGACCCTATTTATTGACACTAGAATACAATCATTTACCAAGTAGGATACTATTTACTGTTTCTATTCCTATTCTAAATAGGATTGTATAAACCTATTCATATTCTAATAAGATTATATAAACCTATTCCTATTCTAATTGGATTGTATAAACCTATTCATGTTCTAAAAGATCTGCAGCCTTTTATTCTTGTGCTCCTAATATTTTGTCGTGTTTGGCTTTTAGAAAAATTCAGGCTATTATGTTGCTTTAAATAAATAAAAGTGCACTTGCTTTAACAATTTAAGTTTTTAGATGAGTTCTTTAATATGGTATTAGAGCGGACAAAGATTCAATATCTGAGTCTTACTGTCACCCATAACTAAAAATATTCCATGTGCTTCGGAGACCACACGTGAGGGGGTTGAACCCTTTTGACATTTCGTTATCTAAAAATAATTCTCGATGTGAAAACACAGAGCCAGGGAGATGCTCTTTGAATAGGAAAAAGACTTAATTTAAGGAAATAAAATTGTGCTATCGCTAACGACTTTAGCTTTTTGATGAAATAGCCATACACGTCAACGACAAAGTAGATGTATCCTTCCTTGAGTTAATCCTGTCAATTGTGTTTTCATGATAGAAGTGAGGCTTGCATGCTCATACATACGGAAAACATTTTAATGCAATGGCATAGAAGGACTTAAATGTTAGAAATGAGGTGTGACCGGAAGAGAGCAACATTGGATTATGGAATTTGACGACTGCATGTAACATATAACTCCTAAAAGCTCTTATATAAGTAGTATATAAATGTGACAGGGAGGGATGGTCTAGTGGTAAGGAACCTCCACCTTTATATATAACATGAGGTTTGAGTCACTGATGGTGCAATGTGAGAAAAAGAGTCATTATTGGGCTCTTGGGTATGGGCTTTAGTTGGGGTGGTGGTGGTGTAAGTGTTAAGTTTACCTTATCAAAGAAATAGCACAATGAAGAAAAAAGAAAATAAATGGTACTACCTCCGGTCCATTTTAAATGTCGTTTTAGCCTTTCAAAGTTGGTATGAAATAAGTGTCATTTTAGGAAACCAAGATGACTTGATTGTTACTTTTTAAAATCATATGTTTTGCTGTTGATGTATAATGATTATTTTGAAAAGTAAAAGGATTTTATATGGTGTGTGGAACAACAATATTAGTGAAAGTACATGCCCATTAGCTACTTTCTATATCGTCTACTCTGGATGTAGTTGTAACGTCACAAGCATACACCTGAAGCAAAAATACAGAAATAGGCCTGCCGATGAAGAAGGGAAGTTAAACCGAAAGGCAACAACGTGTATTTTTTGACTTTGGAATCCTCAGTTGCAAGTTTTGTGTTAAGCTATCATGTTATGTTCCTTCCATCAAGATTCATTCTTGTACTTGAGTATATAGTAGAAAATCTTCACTCCACCATTTTTCTTTTTCTTTTTTGGCATAAAATTGTATCTCCCATAAATTCTACTTCCTTTTTGGTGAAATAATTAACTTTGTAGATTAAGCATCCTATGTTTCAAACAAAATTAAGAATACGAAGGTACAGCCCATAAGCATCCTATATCGTCTACTCGGGATGTAGTTGTAACGTCACAAGCATATACCCTAAAGCAAAAATACAGAAATAGGCTTGCCGATAAAGAAGGAAAGTTAAACCGAAAGACAACAAGGTGTATTTTTTGACTTTGAAATCCTCTGTTGCAAGTTTTGTGTTAAGCTATCATGTTATGTTCCTTCCATCAAGATTCATTCTTGTACTTGAGTATATGCTAGAAAATCTTCGCTCCACCATTTTTAAATTTCTTTTTTAGCATAAAATTGTATATTAAGCATCCTATGTTTCAAACAAAACTAAGAATACGAAAGTACAAACCATAAGTAGCCTTTTTCAGTTGTATGATGCTCCGGAGCCTAAGATATGCTTATCCAGTCCCATGAATAATGCCCATTGTTTCCTTTTTCAGCTATAATTACTTACATTGCTCTGCCACTGATCAACAGAATGACAGATTTTAACGTTTCACATTTTTTCCCACGTCCCATTTTCCTTTTCTAAGGAGTAATATATTTCACTCTCTTCGCCCCTTTCTTTTGTTTTAGTACTTCGTGGCCTTCTAAGAAGTTTTATGGTTGTGAATAGTTAATCCATTGTTTTGGTTTCTGCAATATTTGTTGCTAGAGTAGCAATATAAGTTGTGGAATCAGGAATGTCACCAAAGGAGTGTTGTCGTTTAACTTTTACTATGTCTACTTCTTATTACTTCAAAGTCTATTAAGTAATATAAAAGTATAAATCTATTTTGAAGAGTGCTATGTTGCCACTTGGGGGAATAAATGAAACTCAGTACTAAATTATTCTCGGTCTCCATTGCTCTTGCTTGAATGAAGACACCCGATCGGCCCGACTTTCCCAAATGAACCCAATATCAAACAACTAAAGAGGAAGCTGGTCGATCATTCAACAGCAGGAACCTACCCTAGGATCCAACCTGCCAGCTTTCTTCTCTTATGATATTTCATTTTAGCCTCTGAGCGAGGATACTCCAACAAGAAGAGCCTAACCAGGCCCTTGAGATAACAGCCCATACCATAGGGTAGCCCTACAGAGCCAAAAGGATTATTTAATAATGGCTCTCTAGCTTCTCTTTAGTGTAGCTATTATTGGAAGGTGTAGTGTTTTATCGACTTGTCCTAGTAACTTAAAAGGAGATCGAAGAGACTTTTTAGTAGACTTATTTTTAAACTTTTTGTGGTTGAGCATACCTTATGCTGAGGCTGATATGCCTATTTCTTCAATAATAAGATGTTCATCTCCATATACAGAAGAAAATTCAATAGCAGCAGCATTTTTTAGAACAATTTATTGACATACCCTTTATGTAGTATCCATATGATGTGGAGTGAGTCCATTATCACATGCATTTGCTTTTCCATCCTTATTTCCAGTAGTTTCATTTTGCATAGCCACATGATCTAGTACATTGTTGTTTCTCCTGAAACAAGTACAATGCAAGACATTACAGTTGTAATGCCAAGCATGTGTATGTCAAATGGCCTTTGTGATATTACAATTTTAGTCTACCGTGTAGTCCACACAAACTGACAAACTTGTAGGTAAGCACGCGTTATAGACTTCGGAATTGACATTAAATGCATCCAAAAAGCAGAATTGACATGTCTAAGAATTCCATCCATAAAGCGGAAGAAACTATGAATATCCAGAACAAGATAAACTAGATGGTCTCAAAACACCCAGACTGTTGCGCGTGTCTGTTGGGGAAATCCGTAAAGTTGGAAAGCCCAAATTGTTTTTAGCCAACATTGCACTAGCTAGACAATAAGAGCTGGCTTCACATACCAGCTTAAATGTTATGCATGCATCTAAAAATTCACTTATAGATGAATTTTATTTAGAAACATCCATTGAGCAAGAGACAGTATCTTCTGCCATTGCTGATTGAGGCGTCGAGCGTTCTATAGTAGTAGTTGGTGATACTAGCAGCATAGGTTCATGACCAATCTCATTAGGAGGAACTGCCATTGCTGATAGAGGCGTCAAGCGTTCTGTAGTAGTAGTTGGTGATACTAACAGCATAGCTCCAAGACCAATCTCATTAGGAGGAATGTATTTGTTCCTTGCATAAATTAGAGTAACAGGTTCATCTCCGACAGATATTATTTCAAAGTCTGGTGCCTGGAGATTGTTATCAAGTGTCCTCTGGATTTGAGCAGGTGACAAAATGCTATGTCTACGCTTTGATATCTTTCTTCTTGGGTCACTGTCAGGATTCAGGTGAGGATCTTTGTCTGCTTCTCCAAAAAGATGGTGAACATTAGTGCACATAAAACAATAAGGTACTAATACAATTGATATTATCTTTTCTTTGGTGTGTGGGAGTGGGGGGTAAGCTGTTAACAAAAATTTGTATGGTTAAATATATTAGTTTTCCACTTTCTTATAACCCTTAAACTTAAGAAAGGATTTGATTCAGGACACGACCTAGATGCTATCTTACAAATCCTTGTCGCTCCCAGATATGGACTCCAAGAGTCCCTTCAGGGCATCTAAACTCTTCTCCGGTGGTAAACTGGAAGACTGTACTCATTAAAAAAGACAAAGGGGGGGCTGGGAATTTGAAATTTGAGATTTCAAAATGAAAATCTTCTGAAGAAGTCGTTGTGGAGGTACATGGAGGAGGGAAATGCTTTCGGGAAAGAGGTGATTAAAGCTGAGTATGGTGAGCTAACCCCATGGGGAACAGAGAAAACAGTTGAACCTTACGGGGTGTGGGAGTATGAAGAACAATCCCAAGTTTGTGGCCTCAAATGAAGGCAGACTTTTATATCAAAGTGGGAAATGACAGTAAAACAAGATTCTGGAAGGATTTCTGGATAGAACAATTCCCTCTTAGGAATCTCTTCCAAATTTGTGTGAATCCTGATGCTAATGTAGTTGCCTGTTGGGCCAGAACAGGTATGGGATTTAGCCTTCAGAAGACTTGTAAATGATTGGGCGGTGGAAAGAGTTGTAGAGTTACTAGGGAAGATAGGGAATGAGTATGGCTACAATTTCCACAGACAAGATGCTGTGGAAGCATTAAAAAAAATGGTCTTTATTCAGTTAGCAGTGTCTACAGAAGAGGTCTCCAGCTGATGGCTGGGGATCAAAACATCTCTGGAACATTCCTACAATAGTGATATGTCTTACTTGGCTTGTGATAAAGAGGGCATGTTTAACACATGAAGTACTACGGAAAAAGGGCAGACAGCTGGTCCCTAGATGCTTTTTATGCAATTTGACAAGAGAAACTGACAGCCACCTATTCTTGCATTGTAATTTACTAATCTGGAATTTGTTTATCAGCATCTCTAGTCTGAACTGGACAATGCCCATTGTTATCAAAGGCGAACAGCGCAAAAAAGCTCTAAGGTCTGTTGGGGCTTTAAGCGCAAATCGCAAATAAAACGTGGACTTTAATGAAAAAAGGCGCAAATGGAGAAAAAAATACAAATATATATGTTTAGTCCAAGTCTAATAATTATAAACATGAATGACAAATATATGACCAAAGAAATTGAAAAAAAAAATTGATGCAGGGAAAAGTTTGCCTTAGAACCATGATGACGACACTAAAGCGCACATAAAGAGAGGCGAAGTGCACAATACGCTTCCGGGCTTAAGCGCGCCTTTGATTACACTGACAATGCCAGAACATACTTTAGAGTTGTTAAAGAGCTGGGTTAGGAGAGGAGGCAGCAAGAGTCAAAAGAGATAATGGAGGTTAAGTTCATCATGTATATATAAGTGAATTTTTTTTACCATTTGTTTCTTCCATTTGCATGCATTTGTCCGAGGATGATCCTGCTGAACCTAAGCTTGATATGTTAATCATTTCCTCTTCAAGACAAGCTGAAGAGCCATCCTGTCCAGAAAACTCTTCGCCAACTTCCAGCTTTTGGTCATCACGAGATAAGAGATGCGGCTTCATCTCAGAAGGTAACTCTGCGCTTGCATGTTTGGGAAGATAGTCATCTAGTGTCTCTTTAGTTCGCCATCTTAATCCACATGCATTGCAGAGCACTGGTTTTGCAGTTGGCCCAGGTCTCCATAGGGGGGTTTCTGTTTGAGTTCACAATTAATTAGCATTTAAATGGGACAAAATATGAATAAAATCTTACAGGTAACTTATCTCAGAAACTAAAGCACAATTATCATTGACAATTAATATTTTCTGTAAAAGGTTTAGAATGTACTGCACAAGAACAAAAGCGTCACGAAACTAGAGTACGTATAGCGGGGAATATCTTTGGCAAAACAAGAGGAAATATCTTTCTGTGAAACATATATAGACTTTTAGGATGTGTCAACTGCTTTTATACACACATTTTCATCACCATTTTATGGCACCATACAGCATAGTTGAACGAGCTTGATGGTGGAAAGATTGAAAAGGATTTGCTTGTTGTGTTAAGGAACCATGCAAAATAGTTAACCTCTTGGCAGACTGCAATTCTTTGCATGATATTTTAAGGAGGAAAGCTATCATCTAATCTGACAGTGGTTAACTGTATAAAATTCAACAGGGACTATCTTTTTCTCTAGAGCTCAACAGTAAAATAATTCCCCCCCCCCCAAGCGGATCACCCACTACTCTCCTGCATTGCAAGCTGCTGGCCTGACCTCTCACCACCACCGGCGACCAGGTACGAAATCCCCATGCCCTCTTTCTTTCTCCCTTTCTCTGTATTTTTTGTTGCACTGCCACCACCGATCAGCAAGAATCCAGCGACCCCATCCTGATGACCGACGACCAACAGACCAAAGGAGTATATCGAAGCTCGCTGGATTTCGGAAAATCAGTCCATAGTATTTTTTATCCCCATCAACTCCTAGGTATGATCCACCACCCCTATTATATATTTTCCTGTCTTATCTAGACCTGATTTTTCCTTGAGAGATTGTTCAGACCCTTATTGTTGCTTGATTGTTAACTGATTTCCTTAAATCTGATATTGTGTTTGTGAATTTATTATTGTGCCCTTGTGAATATTACTACATTTTCTTGGTTCCTACTTTGAACTGGTATCTTTGCTGTTTTTCTTTTTTTTATTTTCTTCATTGTATTGTGGTGACTGCCACTTTTGGATTTAGGGTTTTTGACGTTACGGGTTGTCCCACTTGATTATTTACTCTTGATTATTCTATAACTGGCATTAGTGTCTTCAAAAGTTTTGATGGTAGTTAAGTCATGTCAATGATTTGGAGTGAGGGCAGGGGTGGTAAGGGTACCAAGGGAACTCCTAGGTTGAGAGTTCTGTCTTGGAACATAGGGATATTGGCGAGGAAGTCAATAGAGTTGGTGATTATTCTTAAGAGAAGGAGGATCAATATACCTTGTGTTTAGGACACCTAATGGGTAGGAACTAAGACTAGGGATATAGGCGGGTTCAAGTTAAGGTACTCAGGAAGTTTGAGGAGTAGAAATGGAATAGGTATTATAGTCTATGTTGCTCAGATTTTTCAAAAATGTCAAGAGGTGCATGTCGGATACTCCAAAAGTAGTGCATTTTGTAGAATTCGACACAGGTGCGGCAACAATTTCAGAGAGTCCAAGCAATATAGATTTTAGAGGAAGAGCCTAATGTATCGTATAAATGAAGTCACCAACATGAACTAGCTAGCTGCTATACATGATGGAAAATTTGGCAGTCTGCCAACAATTTACTTGGGACTGGGGGCTAAATCTAAATCTATATAAATATGGGATAGAGTGATAAAGAAGTGTGAAAAAAAGCTAGCCAGGTGGAAAACTCAATACCTCTCCGTAGAGGAAGACTGACTCTCATTAATTCAGTCCTTGATGCTTTACCAACTTATATGATGCCTTTATTTCCCATCCCACCAGGGGTTATCAAAAGGTTGGACAACATTAGGAGAGAGTTTTTGTTGCAGGGAAACAAAGAAAAGAAAGGGTACCACCTGGTAAAATAGAAATCTGTGATGACTGCTAAGAAGAATGGGGGCTTGGGATAAAGAATCTGGAATTTCAAAGCAAAGCTCTAAGAATGGAGTGGTTATGGAGATATGCCAATGACAGACAGTTGTTGTGGAGCAGGGTCATTGGTGCCAAATATGAAGCGGAAGACAGCAGGGTCTAAAATGTGCATCTATGCCAGGGATTGGGGACCAAATCTACAATTTATCCAAAATGACCTCAATTCCTGTTAGACTAAGGGGAGCTGTTTTGAAAATCAATTAGCATTTGGCTCGAGAGGTGAGAAAATTCAAGTACGCTATGTTTTATGTTTAACAGATCGGCAATTTAGGGAAATTTGGTTATTTACTGTTTCAGGCATGTGAATCTTCAATGTTTATTTGCTTAACATCAGGCACATAAATTCTAAGCATCACTGAATCAATTATCCTGTAAAGCACGAGATTATTGATAAACATAAAATGTGGAATATAGGTGGTTAATAGAACTTACGCTCGATGCCACAATGGCAACATGGCCCTTGTTTACCCATAAAATCTGGTTCTGAATGATTCCAGTTCAAATCAGGTTGAATGTACTGCTGCTAACGTTAGAGTTGGATTTGCTTTCAAAATCTAAAAATGTCTGACTGAGGCGACGGATAAAATATATAGACAAATAAGAAATCAGTAGACTACAGCTGGTCATTTATTTATGGAAATAGATTAATCATGATAGAGGGTCATTAACTTTGATCTATTCTGTTTTCCCTTTTGTGACAGCTCATCAATTTTGATTACTGTAATTTCTCAATTATTGACAATAGAACTCCAATGAGAGAAGTCTTAGATTCTCTATAAAAAATGGGGGTGGGGATTTGGAGGTGGAGTGGACGGGTGAATGCTGGATTTGGTGAACCTTCATAATTTTAGGCCTTTAGTGTAACACCCCGTATGCTAGAACTACCAAATTGCAGATTTTAGAAGTTGCAGGTGCCACCGACGGGCACCACCCACGGTCCGTTCTGGTGGTCCGTGGATGGCCACCTGCAGCCCTCCCCACAAGCAGTCCAAAAATCCGGCTAAGGGTCCACCCACGCCAGGACCTACGGACCGTAGGTCAGACCACGGTCCGTGGTCCAGGGCCGTAGGTCAGACCCTCAGCTTTCAGCTCCCAGTCGCGAACGACGGCTGACCAGAACGGACCGTCAGTCCACTCACGGTCCGTCGGTGATGCCGACAACATTTAAGTCGGGGGTCGTTTGGTCTTTTCCCTATGCGTTGGACCCCTAAACTACGTAGTTTTGATCAGTTTAAGCCTAGTAACTTAATTAGAATCTACCCTAAGCAAATCATTCACCAAAAATTTAGAAAACTTAGAACGCAGAAGGAGAAAGAGTCGACCAACCCCTCTCCTTGAATGCAACAGGTTTTCATCAGTTTCAGCTCCGAAATCAAAAGATTTCTCCGTGAAATTCGTCACCGGGTATGTGGGATTTCACTAGTGGGTTCGTGTCATCCATTAGGTACCCTAGATTTCATTCAGAATCTTGATTCCCTTGATATTATCTAGACCTAGGGTTTCTTGAATGTTAGAAATTGTTGGGTTTTAGTTGTTAGAATGATCCAAATCAGATTATCATGTTGTTGCTTCAGTTCTTGCATAAAATTCAGAACCCTAGTTGTGTAGATTCGTTTAGTTCATGAATTACACATGCTATGTCAGTTTATTCAGTTATACATGCTCCAATTACGAATGTTTCATTATTAGTACATTAATGTTTCATTTTCGGTTAGCTTGTCAGTACTTTGAGCTATCCAGTATTACAGAAATTCAGGCATAATGTGTTATTTACATAATCAGTTGGGAGTAGACTTAATACCAAGTTGGACTAGGGTCAGTCACCCTGATAGTCCCAGAACTACGTGCCCCCATAGGTTTATAAGTCCCCTCTGTGGGCATTACATTTTAGTGATCACGCCAGTCATGCCTCTATACCTCTGGCAGGGTCTATTGGGTCCTCTCGATGGGGCGTATACATCGGACTCCACATTTAGCT
>JAJONR010008571.1:0-23243 GCA_029582245.1 Solanum etuberosum | reverse complement strand
ATATAAACCAAAATCCGCATTCACAAAAGCAAAGCATTCACAAAAACAGAATATCCACAAAAATAGCACAAAAGAGTGGGTATAGAAATACCTCACACCGCCAATCTAAACTAAAAATTGTCCTCAAATGCTAAAAAAGAACAGTCTATAAATAACAGAAAGAGATTCAAAAGGGTCATCCTGCCAGGCTAAGCCTTGGGTTAACTCTACATATCAGTGACTCCATCTGTCAGGGCATTACTGCCCGACTCATCAGCATCCTTTACTCTACTGGAGCCCACCATCGAGGTCTCTCTTAAAGACGCCTCTAACACCGACCGGACCATCTCACCGTCGAGGTCCTCGAAGTCATCATACATAGCAGCCTCACAAACACCCAGCTCTTCCTCATCGGTTTCAGCCTCAGACTCAGCCTCAACCGCATCCATAGCAACATCTCCGGTAGTAGTAGCCGGAGGAACCTTGGCACTGGTCGGGAACTCTGCACTCGGGACGTCGGGGATCTCTACTGTGCAGAATAACATCTATATATCTGTGGACTTTAGCTCGTCCACATCCTTCCTCAGCCAAACAATATCACCCTTCAAGGTCGTCACAGCATCATAATCATCCTAACCCTACTCACAAGCCTCTACCCTCACCGTAAGGGCATCCACCGTAAATCTTTGGGCCTCTATCAACTCCCTATGCTCTTTAAGCTCAGCCATAATCTGTAACACCCCGGTATCAAAAGAGGAAAGCCTAACAGATTTCAAAACTCCTAGGTGCCATCCACGAGGGCCAACCACGGCCCGTGGTGTGGGCCACGGATCGTTGATGGGTCTGTGGATTGGTCCCTCAGATATTATCCAGGGAAGAACCATGACTGGACCTACGGACCGTAGGTGGGTCCATGGTCCGTGGTCCTAGGGTCCGTAGATTGGCCAAAAGTCTCTGACCACCATCCACGGTCCACCTGACGGACCGTAGGTCAGATGAAGGTCCATCGATTGGGTCTGTGGTTGGTGAGTCGGAGGACAGCTGATAGTTAGTTCAAGGGAAGTTGGGTCTTTTCCTAATTAATTAATTCCTATACTACGTCGTTTTACCCTTCACTAAGACTTCTATATAAGCTTTTTCAACCCCCAAATTAACCCATTTACTTCATTTTTCCAAATTTCCAAAAGAAAACCAATTTCTCTTCAAATATTCTCTCTCTAGAAACTTGAAGAAGAAGGATTCACCTAGGGTTTCAAGCTAAGGTTCCAATTCCTCCATTGAAGGCTAGAAATTGGAGTTAGGGTTTTCTTAAATTAGCATGGGTTCTTATCATTATTGATTTAAATAATTTAATTATGATCTTATATGCATGAATTGATGAATTGCAATGATTTTATGATGAATTCCCCTATGAACCCATGTGATCCCTATGTTTTCAAGTTATGAACTATATATTGTGTGATTTTGATATTCAAGGAAGAGTTTTATGAAATTAAGCATGTAATACTTGTTTTACATGAATTCATGATGAAATTCATATCTAACCCATATTTTCTAAGAGTTTATGATTGAAAGTGGGTTTTCACCTCAAGAGGTAAATTATGGACTTATGCATTGTTTTATGAAATCTATGCAAATATTTTAAGGGTGCTTTGAGAGTAAAGTATCAATGATGATGTTGTGTTGTGAAAGGATATTCTCACTAAAACATATACTAGCATGATGTGAAAGGTTTTCTCACATAGAAAGGATTCTTAGGTTGAAAAGTTTTCTCACCTAATTGAATCAAAGACAAGGAGCTATCTTAATGAAACTAGCTTGAATTGGTTGTCCAAGGGCACCTTTTCATGAGTAATTAAGTCAAGTAAGAAATGACTATTCTGTGGGAATTTATGCTTAGCACCGAGTGGATATTGATAGTGAGACTAAAGCTCTTCCGTAGTAGAGGCCGGGTTTCCAAACCAATCTCATGAGATGGAAGCTCTCCCATAGAATAGGCTGGGTTTCTAGTAGTAATCTCCTTATCCATTAACTATGTGCCCCCATAGGTTGATTAGCTAGTGGATCCACTTAAGCTAGAAGTTCAAGGTTCTACCTTCGGCAAGTAGGACACCCCTTTTTGGTGTGGGGTAGACACCAGATTCCATTTTATAGCTCACATGGTCTCAATG
Organism: Solanum etuberosum; assembly: GCA_029582245.1. Taxonomy (NCBI): domain Eukaryota; kingdom Viridiplantae; phylum Streptophyta; class Magnoliopsida; order Solanales; family Solanaceae; genus Solanum; species Solanum etuberosum. Next base: position 21,093 of record JAJONR010008571.1, on the reverse strand, counting down.
TTGGTTAAGGCTAATTTCCCCACAAGTAATAATGAACTAAGGTTACTCAAGGAGTATCACATATGAGTTCAAAGGTTTTAAAGATGAACTTATCTTGCATTGACCATGATTTATGACTTGTATCTTATAACTCTTTCATATGAAGTTTTAGCTTGGTCAATTGCATGTCATGAAATGAAATGTCCCTTTTAGAATGATTTAAATATTTTTTATGCATGACTATCATACTTGGTAAATTTTTGTGTGCTAACGCATACTCTTGCCTTCATTTTCCCCAAATATAGGGTCCGATATTTAGGGTGCTCAGTTTCGTGGCTAGTTGGTGATTTGATTGATTACCGAGATTTGGTGAGTCCTCATGCTTCAAGGAAGGATTTCATTGTTTAGTTTCTTTCATGTATTTCTCTTTTGGACATGATGTATGGGCTAGGCCCAATTTCATTCTATCGTATTAGGTGGCTATGATGACATAAGAGTTTAGACTTCCATTTTTCATTTTATAAAATATTTTGGACTTGAACAGTTTTACTCTTATTGTTATATTTCTTATGTTATAAGAGCTAAGTGGCTTGTATGGAGTCCTTCGGGGTTCTATACACCATGTTACATCTAGGTTGTACCCTTGGGTCGTGACAAACTTGGTATCAGAGCACAAGGTTTAGAATGGTCCTAGGATGTCTTATAAGCCACGTCTAGTAGAGTCTTGTTCATGAGTGTGAAGCGCGCCACATTTATGAATGAGAGGCTACAAGATGATTAGGAAACTCCACTTCTTTCATTGCTCTTAAGTCGTGCGATAGAGTTTAACTCTATAAGGCATCTCTTCTAATCCTTATCCTATGTTCTTCAGGATATGGCTACCCAAAGAGCTTATGCTAGAAGGAATGTGAGGGAGAATACAGAACAAGAAGCTCCTCCCCAAGCTTCTCAAGTTTCGGTCGATCCTTTGGCCGAGCAAGTATCTAATGTGGATTTTAGGGCCACTTTTCAAGTGTTGTCTCAAGAGGTGACGGCCCAAGCCAATAGGGAGGTTGTGGTTCCCGCAAACTCGAATGTGAATTCAGCAGCTTCAAGAGTGAGGGACTTCACAAGGATTGTGTAACACCCGTATTTTACGTGCACTAGTTCTATTTATATGACGCTTTTGAATTGCCTTGTGGTAAAGTTATGGACTCGGTTTCCTATGCGACTAGTGACAATAAAATAGGTTTAAAGTTGTAGTACCTTGTTCCTTCCAACACATATACAACTAAGTGAACTCAAAAAAAATTGAACTCGAGATAGTAAAAGGTGGTATTTTATGTAAAAGTCAAAGTGGTCAAGTGTGTATTAGTGTTACGGTCTTGTAAAGAAACTAAGATTGGAAAAATGGTGTAAAATAAGTGAGGTGCTTTCTTGACAAAACTATGCTAGTAGGTGACAAGTAGGTGATGCACGTACTTAGAATTAGTGGACTGCATTTTAAGTGAAAAGGGAAAGTAGGCGATGCACCTACTTAGCATAAGTGGACTGCATTTTAAGTGAAAAGGGAAAGTAGGTGATGCATCTACTTAAAAACTTGTGGCAAAACTTAAGGAGGTGATGCACCTGCTTTCTTAAAGTAAATGAACATATTATTTCTCCAATTTATTAAGTGAAAACGTCCAAAAGGGGCCTAGAAAATCACTCAAGCTTATCACATCTCCTTCATCACTTATTCTCCAGAAAATTACTTCCAAGGAAAGCCGTGGAAGCTCCAAGAGTTCTGGTCTATAGCTTCACCATTAAAATATGAAGCAAACCCTTTGTTTTTAAAGTACAAGTTGGTAGAACATTTGCCATCTTAAGAAATTCAAGTGAATAATCTGATTTAACATCAAGGTAAGGGGGAGAGGACAACCTAAACCTTGAAGAATCTAAGTCTTAGCAAGTGAGGGTTCTGTCCAGCAAGGTAAGTTATGAAAATTTTCATCCCTCTCTTGTTCTTGCATTATTTGTGAAAGTTTGTATGTGTTAATGAACTGAGGAGTGTTGCCTCTATATGGTGTGAGCTTGGTAAATGTTCAGGAAGGATATGCTTGTTGGGACATCTATGGAGTGGAGTCCTCTTAAATTTTGATTGTGAGCTTGTTTTGAGAATCTTAAATGTAATGTTAGTTGGAACTCACAGGATATTGATCGGAAGTCGTGAGTTCATATTGCTATTTCCACATTGTGATGCTTAGGGACTGTTTTGTGTATCGCAAAACAAGGGGGTGTGGCTGGATATGTGCAGAGAAGTCATGGGAACTGGTTAGAGGATAGAACATTGAAAGTGTAGATATACACCACTTAATTGAGTGTTGCATGAGCTTACTTCCTGCCATCCCTTTGTATACTATTTTCCAAATGTGATGAAGCCCAAGGAGTTTCGGAGGACCTTATAAGAAGGTTTTATAGTATATAAAAAAATTAGAAGAGAATGGGTGGGAAGAACACCCTTGATGGGATCAATTATAGATTTACTGCCAATTACTGTTTTGGTCTTGATCAAGTAGCCCAAACTTGTTGATCAACTACTAATGATAGTTTTTTAATTTACTCCATTGTAGATAAATAATCTGAAAGGAAGACGGTTAACTCATTGTAATATCCAAAGTTGTGCAGCAAGGTATGTAAGGCTATTCGATTTCCTATTTATTTGGCATGAGTCCAACACTTGTATTACAAAGATAGCTTTCTAAGTACCCTTGGTAGTGACTGATCCAAAGTGGCACTATAAGATCACCAATATAGCTAATTATCTCATTCCTACACTCGGAGCGTTAATGTGAGTACTCTAATATGAGTTTATTACTAGATGTACGTGCTTACTCTACCAAGTGTCAGCATGCAAGGTTTAAACTTGTTTCATGTCGAAGTGCTAACCCTTGGCACGTATTCCTCTATATAAATCAAAATGATCCTATATTACACATGGTACATATGTTTATATGTTGGATATACAATCTGCCCATATCTTGCCAACTTGCTTCAATTGTCTACTCCATCATATAAGTCATATTTTCACGTGTTGATATGTTCCTTTTATTGGTAATCACTCCCAGTGTGTTAGACTATAATGTTACCTCACAAGATCCCTACTTGCTCTATTGTACATTGTATATGTAAGTACTTGGAATCTGTATCCGTCCCTAAGTTGAATCTGCCCACGTGCTTCCTTGGTTCCACGTTCATGTATACCTTGTATTTTATATTAGTTAGTAAGTATTTGGTTGTCATATAGTGTTCATATCTCTTGGCTGAATGTTAAATGTCTTCACTTGATATGTCCTTCAATTTGAGATGTCAAAATGCTTATTGAGTCATATAAGCTCCTAAGTATTACGTTGGTGTCACAATTGCTTCTCGTGCCATTGTTATTATCTTAAGTCCATATTCATATATCTCCTACTATGTTTTATTGTCACAAAGCTGAATAACTCTATGACCACCAAAACAACAATCTCAAAAGAGTTGTGAACATCAAAAGAACAATCTCAAAGATTAAGGAGACAAGGTAAAATGAATCTATATAATTATGGGTGGCAGCTCAAGGGTTAAAATACCTAGCATGGGCCGATCCTAATTTTAATACTTAAGGGTCGCAACTCAGGGGTGGTAATACCTGACATGGGCCGATCCCAATCTATATTATTATGAATGGCAGCCCAGGGGTTAAAAGCCTAGCATGGGTCGATCCCGATTTGTATATTTATGAGGACCGTATCCTAGGGGTTAAAATGCCTAGCATGGGTCATCCTCTTCTACCACTAATCAACTGGTCATTTGTATCATATGCCTTATAAAGATTATAACGCACAAAAAAGTAAAGAAAAGAATGTAACATACGATTCCACAAGTATAAGCAAAGGTGGTCTCTAATACTTATCTATTTGTATTTGGTTTCACTTAAGCTCTCATTTTACATATGGTTGTATTATTCCTTACATATTCAGTACATTCTTTCGTACTGGCGTCCCTTATTAGGAACGCTGGATTTCATATTGCAGGTACATGTACTCAACTAGTAGATCTCCCCAATAGAAGCACATGATACTCAACGGTTATTGGTGAGCTCCAGGTTGATTCGGGGCTTTGCCGAGTCTTTACTATGCGTATTTTGATAGTTATACAGTCATGGATTCCAGTAGATTCTTTGTAGACATTTTAAAGCTATCATTTGTATTCATAGTTTTACTTGTCACATGTATTGGTTCAGCTCGTCGACATGTGTTGTATATGTAGCTTTTCATTAGTAAATCTATTTGCATACTAGTTCACTTTCTCGTCATAGGTCACTTGTAAGGCATCATGTTCATATGGTACTTGTCCGCCTCACCTAGGGTTGAGGTGTGACAGATTGAATCCTCCGGAGTTTCATGGTTCCAAATTTGAGGAAGATCCTCAAGAATTTATTGATGAGGTCTATAAGATTTTGATGATCATGGGAGTTACACTGTTGGAAAAGGCAGAGTTGGCCGCTTATCAATCGAAAGGTGTGGCTCAAGTATGGTTTAACCAATGGAAGGAAGGGAGACCGGAAGATGCGGGTCCTCTTGATTGGGAGAAGTTTAAGGCCACATTTCTAGATAGGTTCTTTCCTCTTGAGATGAGGGAAGCCAAGGTACTAGAGTTCATTAACCTTCGACAAGGGAGTATGAGTGTGAGGGAATATGCTCTAAAGTTCACTCAATTGTCTAAATATGCTCCATCATTGGTTGTGGATTTAAGGGATAAGATAAGTAAGTTTGTGTTGGGTGTGTCCGAAACTGTGGTTAAAGAGTGTCGAACCGTAATACTCATTCATGATATGGACATATCTCGTCTTATGGTGCATTCACAACAAATTGAGGAGGAGAAACTCAAGGAAATTTCTAGAGAGGCAAAAAGGGCTAAGACCGGTGATGGTAATTTCTCTAACACAAGGTCTGATGGACAAGGTCATCCAAGATTCGGACAAAGGTTTACCGATCAAGGTTCTTCCAATGCCCCTCCTAAGTTCAACCAAGATAGGGTGTCTAACCCTAAGCTTCAAAGAGGTAATGGTAGTGAATCTTCATTGCCTAAGTCTAATTGCACTAAGTGTGGAAGGAAGCATGATGGTAGGTGTCTAGCCGACACGGATGGTTGCTATGGTTATGGTAAAAGTGGTCACAAAATGAGGGATTGCCCAATGATTACGGCCAAGGGAAGAGAGAGCACACAAGCTACTCCTAGTGGTTCAGGTTCCAACGTTCCTAAGCAAAACTACTTTTATTCTCTTCAGACTAGAGGTGAACAAGATAGTTCTCCGGATGTGGTTACCGGTATGTTGAAAGTTTTCCGACTTGATGTTTATGCTTTACTTGATCCCGATGCTACATTATCTTTTGTGACGCCATATGTGGCTATGAGGTTTGATTTGCTCCCCGAGGTGTTGTTAGAACCTTTTTCTATCTCTACTCATGTTGGTGATTCTGTGGTGGCTAAGAGGGTCTATAGAAAGTGTCCCGTTTCCTTGTCCCATAGAGTTACTCTTGTTGACTTGGTAGAGCTTGATATGTTAGATTTTGATGTTATCTTGGGTATGGATTGGCTGCACTCTTGTTATGCCTCTATTGATTGTAGAACTCGTGTAGTCAAGTTTCAGTTGCCGAATGAGCCTATCCTAGAGTGGAAAGGGGGAAATTCTATGCCTAAGGGTTAGTTTGTTTCTTTTCTTAATGCTAGAAAGATGATTTCTAAGGGTTGATTTTATCATCTAGTAAGGGTGAGGGATGTAGATTTCGAAACCCCTTCTCTAAAGTCGATCCCTGTTGTAAATGAGTTTCCATCAGTGTTCCCATATGAATTATCCGGTATTCCTCCCGAGCGGGAAATAGACTTCGGTATTGACTTTCTCCCAGATACACAACCTATCTCTATTCCTCCTTATCGTATGGCTTCGGCAGAACTTAAGGAGTTGAAAGAACAGTTGAAGGATTTGTTGGATAAGGGTTTCATCCAACCGAGTATATCTCTATGGGGTGCTCCAGTTTTGCTTGTTAGAAACAAATATAGGTCTCTTCGTATGTGTATTTATTATCATCAATTGAACAAGGTGACCATTAAGATCAAGTATCCTCTCCCAAGGATAGATGATTTATTTGACCAACTTCAAGGAGCAAGTTATTTCTCTTAGATTGATCTCTGATCGGGTTATCACCAATTGAGGGTGAAAGATGATGACATTCCAAAGACGTCTTTTCGAACTCGGTATGGTCATTATGAGTTTCTAGTTATATCGTTTAGGTTGACTAATGCTCCGGCGGTGTTTCTGGACTTAATCAATAGGGTGTTTAGACAGTACCTCGACATGTTTGTGACAGTGTTCATCGATGATATTTTGATCTATTCAAGAAGTGAGAATGAGCATATTGATCATTTGAGGATCGTATTGCTAATCCTTAAGGACCAACGACTTTTTGTAAAGTTTAGCAAATGTGAATTTTGGTTAAGGTCCGTAGCTTTCCTTGGTCATATTGTGTCAAGCAAGGGTATTGAAGTAGATCCTAAGAAGACGGATGTGGTCAAGAGTTGGCCTAGACCTCTAACTCCTTCAGATATTAGAAGTTTCTTGGGTTTGGCCGGTTACTATAAAAGGTTTGTTGAAGGTTTCTCTTCAATTGCCTCTCCTTTGACGGCTTTGACTCAAAAGAAAGCTAAGTTCATATTGTCAGAAGCGTGTGAAAAGAGTTTTCAAGAGTTGAAAGATAGACTTACTTCCACTCCGGTGTTGACCTTACCAGAAGGGATGGATGTTTTTATGGTTTATTGTGATGCCTCGAGAATTGGGCTAGGGTGTGTGCTAATGCAAAATGGGAAAGTTATTGCCTATGCCTCAAGGCAACTTAAAATCTATGAGAAGAATTATCCAACTCACGACCTTGAGTTAGCGGCGGTCATTTTTTCCCTAAAGATTTGGAGACACTATTTGTATAGAGTTCATGTTGATGTGTTTACCGACCACAAGAGTTTGCAATATGTGTTTAATCAAAAAGATTTGAATCTTCGCCAAAGAAGGTGGCTTGAATTATTGAAATATTATGACATGAGTGTTCTTTATCACCCTGGTAAAGCTAATGTGGTAGCGGATGTTCTTAGTCAGTTATTTATAGTTAGTGTTGCTCATATTGAAGAAGAAAAGAAAGAGTTGGTTCGAGATGTTCATAGATTGGCTCGGTTAGGTGTTCAACTAGTGGACTCCACCAAGGTGGTGTTATGGTTCACCATGGTTCCAAATCATCTTTTGTGGCGGATGTGAAAGCCAAGCAAGGTCTTGATCCAATTTTGTTAGAATTGAAGGAGGCGGTGCTTAAGAAATCCGTTGAGGCTTTCTCCCAAGGGGGAGATGGGGTACTTAGATACTAAGGTCATTTATATGTTCCAAATGTGGATGACTTGAGGGAACAAATTTTGACAGAAGATCATAGTTTGCGGTATTCCATTCATCCGGGAACCACCAAGATGTATCGTGACTTACGGGAGGTCTATTGGTGGAATGGGATGAAAAAGGATATTGCAGGATTTGTGGCTAAGTGTCTAAATTGCCAACAAGTGAAGGTTGAGCATCAGAAACTGGGAGTTTTGTCCCAAGATATTAGCATTCCTACTTGGAAGTTGGAAGACCTGAATATGGACTTTATTGTTGGTTTGCCTCGCACCCGGCGACAACATGACTCTATTTGGGTTATAGTAGATCGGTTGAAGAAATTGGCTCATTTCCTTCCCGTCAAGGTTTCCTATTCTGCGGAGGACTATGCCAAGATGTACTTGAGAGAGATGGTAAGGTTGCATGGAGTGCCTTTGTCCATCATTTCGATCGTGGTACCCAATTCACTTCTCAGTTTTGGAAGTCATTCCAAAAGGGTCTTGGTACTCGTGTTAAGCTTAGCACGGCTTTTCATCCCCAAACCAATGGGCAAGCGGAGCGTACTATTCAAATTTTGGAAGATATGTTAAGGACTTGTGTTATTGATTTTAAGGGTAATTGAGATGACCATTTGCCATTGATAGAGTTTGCCTATAATAATAGCTATCACTCAAGTATCGATATGGCTCCATTTGAGATATTGTATGGTAGGAGGTGTAGATCTCCCATAGGTTGGTTTAAGGTGGGTGAAGTTGCCCTAATAGGTCCCGAATTGGTACATGAGGTCATTGAGAAAGTTCGACTCATTAGAGAGAGATTGAGAACGACTCAAAGTCGGTAAAAGTCTTATGCCAATATGAGAAGAATGGATCTAGAGTTTTATGTTAACTATTGGATTTACTTGAAATCTCACCCATGAAGGGTGTAATGAGGTTTGGTAAAAAGGGGAAGCTGAGTACCCGATATGTAAGCCCATATCAGATTTTGAGACGTGTGGGGAAGGTTGCTTATGAATTAGATTTGCTAAGTGAGTTGGCAACATTGCATCTCATTTTCCATGTCTCTATGCTTAAAAAGTGTGTTGGAGATCCGACATCCATAGTTTCACTAGAAGGGTTGGGAGTTGATGAGAGTCTTTCATATGAGGAAGTTGCGGTTGAGATTCTAGACCGGCAAGTCAAGATATTGAGAAACAAGGAAATAGCTTCCGTGAAAGTATTGTGGAGGAATCAATTAGTTGAGGGTGCTACTTGAGAGGCCGAGGCCGAGGCCGATATGATTTCCCGATATCCTCATCTCTTTCCTTCTCCTCCTATTCTAGCTTGAGGTAAAGAGTTCATCTTGAGTTGTTCTTGTTTTGGGAGTCATGTATTTTTATGTGTTTCCATGATTTCCTTATGATTATGCATGTTCATGAAAACTTGTGTTTTGAAAGAAAATGAGTTTATATGATTGATTTTCCTCATGTTGTTGTGCATTGAGTATGAGTTGCCTATAGACTTCATGAGATGAATTGATGAACATTCATTAGCTATGCTTTTTTAGAGTAAATTGCATAGAGGCTCCATGAGATAGTGTTGAGCATGCTTTTAGCTTGGAGAAGGTAGTTTCTTCTTGAACATGAGAAATTTTGAGAATTCATGCATATTAGGTTGATAGATGTAGTTCCTACTTCCTTTTGATGCATTGAGTATGTTTAGTTGGAGTTGATGTTTCCTCCTTGATTTGTGCATTGCATGCATGATGGGTTGTTAGACTTAGTGTCACCCCTCTTATGATGTTTTGAGAACATCCTAGCTTGGAGTCGATAGTTCCTCCTTGGTTGTATGCATTGCATTGTAGGTTGGGTTGTTAGTTCCTCTCCTACTCTTTTAGAACCAGTTTGAATCTCATTCGAGGACGAATGGTCCCAAGGGGAAGATATTGTAACACCCCGAATTCAAAAGAGGGAAGCCTAGCAGATTTCAGAACTCCCAAGTGTAATCCACGAGGGCCAACCACGGCCCGTGGTGTGGGCCACACACCGTAGGTGGGTCCGTGGATTGGTCCCTCAGAAATTCTCCAGGGTAGAACCACGACTGGACCTACGGACCGTAGGTGGGTCCACGGTCCATGGTCCAGGGGTCCATAGATTGGCCAAAAGCCTCTGACCACCATCCACGGTCTACCAGGACGGACCGTAGGTCAGACGACGGTCTGTCGACTTGGTCCGTGGTTGGTGAGTTGGTGGACAGCTGACAGTTAGTTCAAGGGCAGTTGGGTCTTTTCCTAATTAATTAATTCCTATACTACGTCATTTTACCCTTCTCTAAGACCCCTATATAAGCTTTTTCAACCCCCAAATTAACCCATTTACTTCATTCTTCCAAATTCTAAAAGAAAACCAATTCCTCTCCAAATGTTCTCTCTCCGGAAACTTGAAGAAGAAAGAGGAGGATTCACCTAAGGTTTCAAGCTAAGGTCCAATTCCTCCATTGAAGGCTAGCAATTGGAGTTAAGGTATGATAGTTTTCATCCATGGATTTCTTCCATCCATGGAGTTCCCAAATTCCTCTATTTCAATGGTAGAATTCCCCAATTGAGTTAGGGTTTTCTTCAATTAGCATGGGTTCTTATCATTATTGATTTAAATAATTTAATTATGATCTTCTATGCATGAATTGATGAATTGCAATGCTTTTATGATGAATTACCCTATGAACCCATGTGATCCCTATGTTTTCAAGTTATGAACTATATATTGTGTGATTTTGATATTCAAGGAAGAGTTTTATGAAATTAAGCATGTAATACTTGTTTTACATGAATTCATGATGAAATTCATATCTAACCCATATTTTCTAAGAGTTTATGATTGAAAGTGGGTTTTCACCTCAAGAGGTAAATTATGGACTTATGCATTGTTTTATGAAATCTATGCAAATGTTTTAAGGGTGCTTTGAGAGTAAAGTACCAACGATGATATTGTGTTGTGAAAGGATATTCTCACTAAAACACATACTAGCATGATGTGAAAGGTTTTCTCACATAGAAATGATTCTTAGGTTGAAAGGGTTTCTCACCTAATTGAATCAAAGACAAGGAGCTATCTTAATGAAACTAGCTTGAATTGGTTGTCCAAGGGCACCTTTTCATGAGTAATGAAGTAAAGTAAGAAATGACTATTCCGTGGGAATTTATGCTTAGCACTGAGTGGATATTGATAGTGAGATGGAAGCTCTCCCGTAGTAGAGGTTGAGTTTCCAAAGCAATCTCATGAGATGGAAGATCTCCCGTAGAATAGGCGGGGTTTCTAGTAGCAATTTCCTTATCCCTTAACTATTTGCCCCCATAGGTTGATTAGCTAGTGGATCCAATTATGCTAGAAGTTCAAGGTTCTACCTTCGGCAAGTAGGACACCCCTTTTTGGTGTGGGGTAGACACCGGATTCCATGTTATAGCTCACATGGTCTTAATATCGGTTAAGTCTAATTTCCCCACAAGTAATGAACTAAGGTTACTCAAGGAGTATCACATATGAGTTCAAAGGTTTTAAAGATGAAGTTAGCTTGCATTGACCCTGATTTATGACTTATGTTTTATAACTCTTTCATATGATGTTTTAGCTTGGGCAATTGCATGTCATGAAATGAAATGTCCCTTTTAGCATGATTTAAATATTTTTATGCATGGCTATCATACTTGGTACATTGTTTTGTACTAACCCATACTCTTGCCTACATTTTTTTCCAAATGTAGGGTCTGATATTCAGGGTGCTCAGTTTCGTGGCTAGTTGGTGATTTGATTGATTCCAGAGTTTTGGTGAGTCCTCATGTTTCGAGGACGGCTTTCATTGTTTAGTTTCTTTCATGTATTTCTCTTTTTGACATGATGTATGGGCTAGGCCCAATTTCATTCTATCGTATTCGACGGCTATGATGAGACAAGAGTTTAGACTTCCGCTTTTTGTTTTATAAAATGTTGTGGACTTGAACTCTTATACTCTTATTGTTCTATTTCTTATGTTACGAGAGCTAAGTGGCTTGTATGGAGTCCTTAGGGGTTCTATACGCCATGTTACATCTAGGGTACACCCCTGGGTCGTGACATAATCAGGGCCAAAGCAGCAGCAATCGCCTGCTCGATTAACCCAGGCACAACAGCCTCTACCCGGGAGGCACACACATCAGCAGACTGAGCCAGATGGCCCATCTTGTCAAGCATGGCCTGGGTGATAGGGGGTCGGGAGGAATCAACAGCAGCAGTAGCAGAAGGAGTAGTGGGTACAGCAGTAGAGTCAGAAGGTGCAGAAGTAGAGGGGCCAGAGGTACTTGTAGGCTCACTGGCCTGAGGGGGAAGTACTGCCTCTATCTGCAGCATCTCAACATCAACTACCGGGGACGTATCCTCCGGTGAAGCTCTCTTCCGATCAGCCTCATCCCTCATATACTCGGCCTTTATCCATCGGATGTCAATAGAGGAAGTGGGAGTCAGTTCCACATCCGTCATCTCAATCACATGAACACGGGCCCGCCTGCACAACTCAGTAATCAACAAAGGAAAGGGAAGAGAAGTCAGATTCTGCTTGGCCCTTATGGCCATCTCCTGCTCTATGATCAGACCCAAATTCAGCTTTTCCCAATCCATGATGCAGCCCAAACACGTAGCCTTTGGATGCTAGAGGATCGACTCATTCTGTGAAGGCAACAAGGTACTGCTGATGAATCTGAACCAGTATCTAGAAGCCACGTTTAGATCCTTCTTCTCAATGGGTGCACCAGCCTCAATCCACCGTGGCGTGGTGTAAGAAATTAGGGGTGCCAACCAGCCCTTCAAATCATCGAGGGTCTTTTTCTGGATTTTGTCAATGTAATAGTGCATGAAGTTCATCGTACACTCGAGCGCCTCATTGATTTATGTGCTGCTACACTTGACCTTTCGGCCGTGCACTACCACATGGTCAACCGGCTTGAAGACGCTAGTCTTCTTCTTCCCCTTTGGAACCAGCTCCCCGTAGGCTGAGTAAAACTCCCGGACCCAAGTAGAAATGTAAGGGCCTCGGGGCTTTGTGAATAACTTGAACTTGTGGAACTTTAAGGTGCTCCACATTTCTGGGTACCGGTCTACCACTGTTAGTAGACAAACGCTTCTCCTCAAGAATGGTCCTCAAACCCTCGGCCTCTAATCTATTGAGCGATCGAGGTGGAGGAACCTGAGCTGGTGGAGGAGCCTGCACTACTACCTGAGCTGGAGGTGGAGGAGGGATAGGGATCCAAGATGGATCATTCATCACCTTGGAGCGTAGCTCCACTCTCCTAGACTACAGGAGTTGGTCATCTTCCGGCTCGGAAGCGGAGGCCCGAGAACTGTTCCCTTAATGTCCCTCACTCTCAGAAGTGGTGAGGTGCGTGGCATAAATGCCCTCGCTATCCGAACTCTCAAATTATGGTGTTGGCATAGCCGGCCCTTTCCCTTTTCCTTTTCCCCCTGTTGGAGGAAGTTTGGCCGGTGCGTTCCGGGAAGGTGCAGCTGCCTCATTAATCACAATGCCTTTTGCCCGCTTCCGGGGTGGTTGATTTCATCCGGCGACTTTTGGTCTAGCCATTCCTGCAAAACACAATCACATATATTAGATGCAATTCAATAAAAAAAAATCAAAGTTAGAAACTGTGCAGGAAAACTCGTCAAACCGTTCGGTGAGTCACCAAACTCATTCGGCGAGCCAAGTCGGGCTCGCCGAATGTTACAGAACAAAATTAGCCGAAACTCCGCATAGGTCGGTGATGTCCAGGGCCTTTCGGCAAATCGCCGACACCATTCGGCGAACTAGAGGTAGCTTGCCGAAAGTTAGAGAATAATTTCAGAAAATTGGTGCGCAGAAAGGCGATCAGAAGCGTCATTCGGCGAGTCGCCGAGTGAACTCGGTGAGCTCAAGCGTATCTCTGAATGTTACAAAACATTAATCACAAAACTTAAGAATGAAAAAGCGATCAAGGAGTTTTTAGGCGAACCGCCGAACCACTAGGCGAGCTTGACCCAGCTCGCCGAATAGTCCAACCAACTAGATTTTTAACCCGACATTAAATTTCTCACCCGCAGCCCACGGAAACAAAATTAAACCATTTTCTATGCAATTGATCCTAGACCCATACACACCCATGACCTCAGAGTACTCAGACTTCCCCTGATTTGGCAAAAATTTGCCAATTGACATCTTTTGCCCTTAAGAATGACATCAACTGCTCTATTATTGGGCAAAATCCAACAATCGGCACAATTCGGGATTACTCAGACTTCACCCACACTAGACCCAACACAAAATCAACACGACCCATAAAATTTATCATGCTAATACGTGGGATTTCACAGTTTAAGGACAATTAACACAAAATGAAACAAGATACGCGCATTCATTATCAATACACATTCAACCAATCAACAATACACAACAAAAATAACCAGGCAATTATCACGCATTTGAGTTTACCAAAATATAATGATGGGGTTAGGGTAACCAACCTTAGAAGCAGAAGATTGAAGTGCTAGGCTAGCAAAGTATCCTAAAATCCTCTCCGAGTAATTGATCCCACACAAAAAATAAGAAAAACTAGTACAAAAATATGAAAATATGTGGTTGTGAAAGTATAAAGGTCGAAAAGTTGCCGACTGGTTCCTGAGCTCGCCTAATTGCTCCTTTTCCCAAAATTTCAACTTTTCATCCTGAGAATTCAACACCCGTTATTCAAACAACAATAAGAAAATCTTAAACACTTGGGTTGTCTCCCAAGAAGCGCCTTATTTAACATCATGGAATGACATGGATAGGCTCTCAAGATTCATTTTTCGGGTTAGCTAAGGTATCACTTGGTAGGCTTCCTTTTGGCCTTGGGTTCAAGTGAGATAAGATTAGACCCATTTACGTTTCCCGTTGTTTGATGGAAACTGAGTGAGAGGTAACCGTCTTGTTTAATATGGAGACGTCCTCTTTCATTTCTTTGAGCACCTTGTCCGACCTCTCCACTTTATTGAGAATGCGATCAATCATATCTTCAGTGCAAAAGTTCTCCGGGTCAGCCATTTGCTCTTTTGGATTTTGACGCTCATAAGGATGAACGTATCTCTCTTTGTCACCATAACGCTCCTTCCAGTTACTCCCACGGTCACGGCATTCCCTGTCACGGTCTCTCCAACCATCAACACACTCTTTATTCCAATTTTGATTCCTACCCGCCCTTGGATAGTTCGGAAGGAAACCTCCTCCTTGATTTGCAAGAAAACTCACCTCCTCATTATATAGAGCCTCAAAGTGTGCATCATCGGCGTTCACCCCACTAATACCAATAATATTCACAACCTTAGCACCACTACCCATTATATGTTTAGACAAAAGATCCATTTGGGTGACCATTTTAGCCATGTTTTTATCCAGCTCTTGGTTTTTTCCTATTTGTTCCTTTGTCATCCTGAAAGTCACCTGATCCTCCCGAGTATACCAAGCTCGGTTTATCTTCGTCATCCAATCAAGAAGGGCTGACACTATCTCAAAAGGTTGTTGCATAATACCTCCTTGGATAAGTTGATCAGCCACACCTTTGTTCACCGAGTCTAGATTTCGGTAAAAGTGTTGTAACAACATGTTGTTTGGAAGTCCGTGAGTCGGGCATTGAAGTAACAACTTCTGAAATATCAGCCACGTTTCGTGGATTGGCTCACCATCTAGACATTTAAATCCCTGAATATTGTCTCTCAATGCCATCATCCTTGAAGGAGGAAAAAATATTATATAGAATGCCTCAGTCAATTCTTCCCAAGACGTGATCGAATCCTTCGGTAGATCAGCTAACCATTTGTCGCTCCCCCCATCAAAGAGAAAGGAAACAACTAGAGCCGGACTGACTCTTGTGAGATATTTTTGAATGAGAATGGACCACATATGTCCACAAAGTTCTGGATATAATCATGGGGATGTTCATGAGCTAGCCCTCCGAATAGTCTTTTCATTTTCAAGAGTTGCAACATCGTGCTAGTCACGTGGAAGACAACATTTCCCACAACCTGAGGTAAACGAATGGCACCTACACCACCCAATTGAACTGCTTCATTGACATCATTCAGATTGCCAATGTCATCTTGGTGGCAGAGCTGGCTACCGTTACTTTCGTTCTCACTCATTTCGTCACCTGTTAACAAACAACCAACAACAAACAGAAAATGAAGTAAGTCGATTCAACTACAACACAAAAAAGATCACAATCCAAACTTCAATAAGAGAATTCTAAACACCACTCCCCGGCAGCAACGCCATTTTTTGATAAACGCTCAACTACACCTCATCCAATTCGAGGTGTAGGCGATCGTAATCTAGTATAAACCCAAAAAAGAGTTGGGGTCGATCCCACAGGGAATGATACGGTAGAGAATTCAATTACGAAGTGAAAGAAATGTTCTAATCAATTGTAGGAATAGAATTATTGAAATCATTTAGGTAAATCAAAGGGGTTGACAACAAGTGTCAAATGGTGGGTTAAGGTTTGTCAATTAACAACTATGTAAAACAGGGGAGTTATCAAGTAGATAAGGGATACTTGGGTATGTGATCGATTAAAGGCTAATTTTGCTATATGGGTAATTATAGTTTACTAACAATTGCTGAATCTTAGTGGGTAGGCTAGACTATAGATGCAATAGCTTTCTCTCGAACAACTATTATGAATAAAGCGATTTCTCTCGAACCTCGACAAGCAAAATAATATAAACATCCCAATACCTCTATTAATCTACTCTCTCGAGCTAGATTAATAGGATCGAGATTAGATTCACTCTCTCGAGCTGAATCAACGAATACCCAATCACTACAATCATCAATCAATAGCCTTAGTTCTAAAACCTCTTTCTCAAGCAAGCCCAGAACACTAAGTTAGAATTGCATTTGCAACTACAATTCATGGGTTAATACACAACTATCAATTAAACCCACTTGAAATAAATATTTAAATCAGTAAACAACAATACCCATAAGCTAATTAAGATAAATAATCACATAATCCTACCCCCAAGAATGGGGGTTTTAGCCACATATCATAAAAAGTAAGAAATCAATACCAATTACGTTCTCCATAAGTTGGGTATCAATCTCTAAATCTTTACAATGCTTCAATTTAGCTTCAATTCCAAAACCTAACTCCAAACTACTAGAAAACTCCTCAAAACAAAGAAAAGTAATGTCCAAGATGAAAGCTCCAAGTTCAACAATGGTAGGATTGCTCAGGATCTTCCAAAATTCTCTTTACTCTTTTTTGAAAAACAATTTATAAATTTTCAAAAGCCTTCAGGGTCACTCGGCGGAGTTAGTAGAGCATCGCCGACCAAGTCAGCGATGCGCCAATGGCTTCTTTCCATCGCTGGTTTTCCTTGACTCTTTATCCTTCGGATCCTATAACTTTAGGCGATCAAAGCCTTTGTCACCGATCCATTCGGCGGTTCGCCGAAGGTCCAAATCCTTCGCTGAGTTGGCCTCTCCCCATGGCTGGCAGTCTGGAACTTTAGGCGAGCTGAAGTACCACTCGGCGAGTTCCTCTTGGTTTGTCCTTTGTTTTGGAGTCATGTGTTTTATGTGTTTCCATGATTTCCTTATGTTATGCATGTTCATGATAAACTAGTGTTTTGAAAGAAAATGAGTTTACATGATTGATTTTCCTCATGTTGTTGTGCATTGAGTATTACTTGCCTATAGACTTCATGAGATGAATTGATGAACACACTTTAGCTATACTTTTTGAGAACGAATTGCATATAGGCTTCATGAGATCGTGTTGAGCATGATTTTAGCTTGGAGATGGTAGTTCCTCCTTGGACATGAGAAATTTTGAAGTTTCATGCATTTTGGTTTGTTAGGTCTAGTTCCTACTTTCCTTATGATGCATTGAGTATATTTAGCTTGGAGCTGACGCTTCCTCATTGGTTATATGCATTAAGATGAAGTGGTTTTGTATGTTGGGTTGTTAGTTCCTCTCCTACTCTTTTCGTACCAGCTTAAATCTCATTCGAGGACAAATGATCCCAAGGGGTAGATAATGTAACACCTCGAATTCAAAGAAGGGAAAATATTTATTTCTTAGTCGACTTGGCGATCCGCTGAGTAGAGCTCCTCACATTTTTGGCTTGATTTCAGCATTCAGTATTCTGGAACTTTAGGCAAGCTAAGTCGAGCTCGCCATTCTGATCGGCGTGTCACCAAAGTTGACTCCCCATTGCCTAAGTTGACTTAGCTCCAAGTCGACTCACTGTAAATTTCGGCGAGCTAAAGGCTCACTTGGCGAGTCGCCGAGTGGCCTTTGGCGAGCTCTAGCGTGAGAGTCTTCAGTTTTTAAGTTAGGGTCTTAAAAGTATTTTCAGATTATTTTAATTCGATACTACATCGTTTTACCCTTCATCTAGAGACCTATATAAGTATTTTACTCTCAAATTTCCCCAATTTAAGACCCATTCTCTCAATAATCTAAAAGAAGACCAAATCTCCTCTCCAAAATATTTCTCTCTCTAGAAACTTGAAGAACAAGAAAGGATTCAAGCTAGGGTCAAGGTCAATTCTCAATTCCTCCATTGAAGATAAGCATTTGACTTTGAGGTATGATAGTTTTCATCCATGGATTCCTTCCATCCATGGAGTTCCCAAATTCTCCTATTTTCAAAAGTTAGAAATTCCTAATTGAGTTAGGGTTTTTTCAATTGTCATGGGTTCTCTTCAATGTTGATTAAAATGGTTGAATAATGATATCTTATGATTGAATTGATGAAGTACTATGATTTTATGATTATTTCCCCCATGAACCCATGTAACCCCCATGTTTTCAAGTTATGAATCATATGATGTGGGATTTTGATTGTAAAGGAAGAGTTTTATGAAATTGAGCATGTATTGCTAGCTTTACACGAATTTATGATGAAATCCATATATAACCCATGTTTTCCAAGTGTTGATGATTGAAAATGGGTTTTGATTCTCAAGAGGTGAATTATGGACTTATGCATTTTCTTATGAAATCTATGCAAATGTTTAAGGATGCTTTTAGAGTAAAGTATCAATGATGATGATCATGATGTGTTATTGAAAGTATTTTCTCATGTACACATAAGAGTAAGATGTGAAAGGTTTTATCACATAATAAGGATTCTTAGGTTGAAAGGCTTTCTCACCTAATTGAATCAAAGATTAAGAGCTATCCTAATGAACTTAGTTTGGATTGGTTATCCAAGGATACCTTTCCATGGATCATGAGACAAGTTAAGATTAATAACTACTCCGTGGGATTTATGCTTAGCACCGAGAGGATATTGAGATGGAAACTCTCACATCAGTAGAGGTCGGGTTTCTAGTATCATCTCCTTATCCCTTACATATGTGACCCCATAGGATGATTGTCTAGATAGACATTAGCTAGTGGATCCACTTAAGCTACAAGTTCATGGTTCTACCTTGGCAAGTAGGACAACCATTTTTGGTGTGGGAGACACCGGGGGATCATGTTATAGCTCACATGGTCTCTATGTCGGTTAAGGCTAATCCCCCACATTAATAATGAACTAAGGTTACTTCAAGAAGTATCGCATATGAGTTCAAAGGTTTTAAAGATGATGTTAGCTTGCATTGACTATGGTTTTATGACTTATGTTTTCTAACCCTTTTATATCATATTTTAGCTTGGTCAATTGCATGTCATGAATTGAAATGTCCCTTTTTAGCATGATTTAAATATTTTATGCATGGCTATCATACTTGCTACATTGGTTTGTACTAACGCATACTCTTGCCTACCTTTCCCCAAATGTAGGGTCCGACAGTCAGGTTTCTCAGTTTTGTGGCTAGTGTTGATTTCGAGATTTCCAAGCTTTGGTGAGTCCTCATGCTTCGAGGACAGAGTTTTATTATTTTCAGTTTCTTTCATGTATTTCCCTTTTGGACATGATGTATGGGATAGGACCAGTTTCATTCTATTGTATTAGATGCCTATGATGAGATAAGTGTTTTAGACTTCCGCTTTTCTTTTATAAAAACTATTGGACTTGAACTATTGTTTTACTCTTATTGTTCTATTTCTTATGTTATGAAAGCTAAGGGGCTTGTATGGGGTCCTTTGGGGTTCTATACGCCATGTTACATCTAGGGGGTACCACTGGGTCGTGACAGATTTCCTTGGTGGAATATGTAGGCAATCCATATTGGATTCGGTCCCTTTATTAGAAAATTTTCAAATCATTTCTATGTACCCTGAACTACGTTCTGGCCCGATTCTCTTGGAGAGATACGTAGGCAACTTATATAAGGTTCGATCTCACCACTACATAAGTTTAGTATACTTCTTTGAAATCAACACTGGGCAATATTTTGGAAAAACTTGGTCAAGGAATGACTGGAAATTGTCAAGCTATAAGATGCTACCTAACGAGAAGTAACAGACAAAGGCATTCATGTTGTTTCAAAATTGTCACAATCTAAGAGTTGGTAAAAATTAATTTTTTTTCTTACAACTTATAAACATATACCTACATATTTTCCTACGTACTAATTCTCTTTCATTTTATTTTTATTTTTATTTTATTTTATAAAAAATATACTTTCTTATTGTTCATCTACCAAATCTCAAACGGAGTTCACAAGGTTTGAACAAACAGGATGGATGGAAGGCCAACAAAGTCAAGCTTCGATTCAATGCGAATCAACACCCCCTTCCAACTAAGAATTTTTCTTTGAGTGCAGGCTTGACAAAGATACAAGATGTCAATATGGATTACGACAAAGGTATCATTTGCCTCCATGGCCTCGCCTTAATAAGACAAATGATTTCACTTTTCACTTTATTTTTTACTTTATTCCTTTACACTTCATTATGACTTTATATCCTTATTGACATCTTCAACTAAATTTTGTAGGTGACATTACTTTCAAATTGTTGAATAAAAATCAAGTCCATTAGAGGCGACACTTGATCCACCCAATCACACATCAAGGCTTAAATATTGAAGATCAGAGGTGACGTTTAACTAATTACAACCATTGGCCTTAACAACAATCGAGCAACTTCACTAATTTTATTTTTTTTACTTTATTAAATATGTTTATAATTCACCTTATCCACTTTAACGACTTTATTTTAAATTTCACAGGAAACAACAAAGGCCTTCAAAGACAATTGAAGACATCACTTGGCCCCACAACCTCACTGTCATAAGTCACACGACTTTATTTCTCACTTATTTTTATTTTATTTTACTTTATCATGACTTTATTTATAATTTTACTCTACAATTTTATTAAAATTGACATCGAGCCCCAAAAACAATCGAAGGCATCACTTTATCAAGGCCCGTAGATAATCAGAGGCATCATCACAACTAGTCCCTGAAGACAATCGGAGGATATTAGGCATGTCCGCCTTCAATAGGACATGTTGGGTTCGTCCATCCTAAAATAGGACATGGGTTTGTCCACCCTAAAATAGGACACATTTGGGTTCGTCCACCCTAAAATAGGACACGTTGGGTTCATCCACCCTAAAATAGGACACATGTTCGCCCACCCTAAAATAGGATATAACGGGTTCATCCACTCTAAAATAGAATATGGGTTCGTCCACCCTAAAATAGGACAGGGTTCGTCCACCCTAAAATATGATATATCGGGTTCATCCACCCTAAAAGAGGATACACACATATTATACTCATA
>JAJONR010008570.1:0-30974 GCA_029582245.1 Solanum etuberosum | reverse complement strand
GCAACTCTACAAATAATGGTACTATTAAGTGAAATCATCAAATTGCTCAAATTGGTGACTTGAGAATTAACAGCTTGTTGATATATTTTCTTGATCATTCTTGATACTTCATCTTCACGAATCGGACTAAATAATTGCACTTTCTTGAGACTAAATAAATGAAGAACACATATTTTTCTCATTTCCCTCCAATAGTCATTGTAAGGTGCAAAACCAATATCATGACCATTGTAAGACAATTTTTGTTGGCCAACAAGAGAAGGTCTACTACAAAATACTAAATCTTGTGTCTTGAGTACTTCTTTTGCTAATTTTGCTGAAGAAACTACAATAATTGAAACATGAGAAGTAAGTTTGAATGAGAAGATTTTTCCATATTTCTTGGAAAGTTTCCAAAAATAAATATGAGGGGCTAAACTATCAAATTGATGCAAATTTCCAATGAATGGAAGCCCTATAGGACCTGGTGGAAGCTTATTTTTACCACTCCTTTTGGCTTTAAGAAGAACAAAGATGAGGCAAATAGGAATGACCACAAAGAGTAGAAAAAATATCATTTTATTGTAATTGCCTAGTGACTTGATATGCCTAATATATATAAAATGGATCTTGGGTTAAACTCTTTTTTAATTTTTTTTTTTTTTTAGAGTTTTATAACTTTTGTACACTAACAATATAAAAGTATTATAGGACTATCAGGTCATCGACGATATAGTAATTATAAAGAGTATTTGGTGTGAGGTAGAATGTATAATAATTTCAGAATAAAATATTGGATTATTTTATTCCATGTTCGGTTGGAGCCTGAAGGTATTAGATAGTCCTTGGATTATTTAGCCCACCATTTTTCGTCATAGTGATGAAATAGGTTATCCATATACATGGTGAAATAACTTATCCCAAAATTAATTATCCTGAAATAACTTGATCCCAACTAAACAACCTCAAAATAACTATTCATAACGAGAGGAACCACTTACCTAGGGAATATGAGTGACGACTTGCTGCAGAATATCAAATTAAATTAATAGTGTGAAAATTCATTATGTTATAAATTATTTTATATTAGTTAAATTTTTAATTAAGTGAGCAAAACTTTTTCTCTGCACTACAAGAAAAGTGTGGATTACTTGGAAATTTTCCTAGGGACTGTATATGAAAATTCGCAGGAAACTGAGTTTCCTGCAGATTTTCCTGTCAAAAGAATCTTTGTATATTTTTCATATAATTTTTCATATAATTTTATATTATATTTTTCATATAATTTTATATTATAATTTCATATATTTTATATTATATTTTATATTATAATTTCATATAATTTTATATTATATTTTTCATATAATTTTATATTATAACTAAAAAGAATCCGATTTTATATTATAATTATGATAATTATTTTTTCATATAATTTCAATTCTTTGTATCTTTCAAATAAAAAATGGTATCATTGGTTTTTGGTGAGATTAAATATTAAAAATGTGTTAGTTAAAAAATGTTGATCTTGGCATTTGTGGTAATGTTCCAACACCGTATTATATTGGTATTACTGTATAATAATTTATTTAATCTAAAAGCATACTAAATATTTAACAATAAAATTCATTCTAGTGTTATTGTCATTTTTTATATTATTATAATTTTAAATTTTGGTAAATATATTTTTAAGAAAATATTTCTCGAGGACTCCAAATTTTTAAAAATCCTTAGATTTCAAAAAAAAAAATCCATTATATTAAAAAAAAATCAAGTATGCACAGTTCCAAGCAAATCCCTCAAAATATCTCAAAGCAAATTAACAAAAATAAAATCCCCAAGTAATTCTTCAAGTAAGAAACTTCCCAAGTAAATCCCCAATAAAATTCGTAGAACATGAATCCCCGGGTAATACAACATATAAAAAATTTCAAGATAAATTCTCAAGTAATTATCCCTAGCTAAATCTGCAAATAAGTTTATCTAGAAATTTTCTTGTAAAAAGATTAAATACATTTTTTCATTACTTGCGAATTTACCTATGAAAACGATACTTGCAAATTATTTGCCCTAAATAATTCCGCAGGTAATAATTTTGTAAAAATGGCGCCAAATTTACTTACCAATTTTTTTGGAAAAATATTTTCCGCAGGTAAAGTAATCTTGAATTTAGGAATTTCATATTTCCGCATGAAAATTTGTGGGAAATTTCTGCGGAAATAATCCGCAAATAAAATTTGCAGGTAATTTACAGTTTTCTAGTAGTGGTGTGACCTAATAACAAATTTGAGTCGTGAAAGTAACCATTAATACTTTTATTAGGATAGACTGTCTATAATACACTCTTGGAATGTGGCCCTTTCACTACACAAAGGAGAGATGCTTTATGCACTAGGTTACATTTTTTTTAATAAAAAAAAAGAAAAGAGAAATAGAAGGAGGACTCTCAATGATATTTAAGTATGCATTTGGATATGCGATTTCATCTCATGATTTGATATTATGAGATAAAATCATTGTTTGAACATGTAATTTCATCTCATGATTTCAAATCATGGAATGAAATCCCAAATTATCCAAAAAGCTTGATTTGAAAATTTTAAATCATGATTTTATATTTTTCAAATACAAAAGTTGACCTACAAGTTCAATTTTGTAAAAACAGATCATCATTTTAAATCTACATATTTTTTTGTTAGAATATCAAAGAAGTGATGAAACATTCACAGAACATGAACATGATGTAGTTACTAAGGATATTGACAAACAAATTACTCAATAAATATAGTACACTACAACTCATGTTCAATTTTACTTTTTTATTGAACTAAAGTTCATCAATAAATGTTGTGGTTTTTTTTAGCTTTGTAACATATTATATTTTAATTATGATCTTTTGCTTATTTGGTAAGATTGTATAAATAATTTGGACAATTTTGATGAATTTCACGACCTATGAACTTTTTTATGTTTATGAGCAAAAAATACAACTTAAAACTGAAAATTACGTATCCAAACAAATCAAAACTTCAACTTTATCTCATTTAATTTCATATCATGATTTCAAATAACAATTTTATTTTATCGGATCCTAATAACAAATTGTTGGTGGGTGATCCATCTTTATATTAATGTGTAGCAAGAAGAAATAATGTTATACAATGTCTACATCTTTTTGATGAAACATCTTTTCTCATAACTTCTCTCGTTCCTGAATTATTTTTTGAACCACATGATTCTTTAATTTATTTTTCTCTATTCCAACAAGAAATCTCCAAAACAAATTAGTCATGTAATTTGACAAAAATACAAAAAAAAAAATGTAGCTTGAAAATGACCTTTGTTCTCTAGCAACATTTTGGACCATATAAACAGCAAAACTACTATGCATAAAATTTAAATTCCTCAATGTGCCTCTAATTTTCAAGATATTTGACAACATAACTTAGATATCATTAGCCAATGGTGGATGAATAAATATTTGGTAGGGTAATAGCGCATGTGGTTCTCAATTATTTATGAATTTGAGTAGTATATTGAATACACCAAGCCAAAATTAGGTATAAATTATTTTAGATACATTATATCTAAGTGGATTCGTATGTATCTTGGGTACATAACAAATCTCGCTCATGATCACTCTCTCATGTATCTGATATCCTAGATACATGTGAATCACATCAGATACATACAAATACATGTATTTAGTATGATTTTGCATGTATCTGAAATATATATGAATCTCGTTCGCCTCCCTCTCTAATCTCGCACGTCTCTCTCTATTTTTGTGTATCTGATAACAAAAATACATGTATCCAAGTGTATTTTCTTCAATTAATAATAGGAAATTCTTAATTAATAATAAGATACGTAATATTTTGAAACTACAAATAATAATAATA
The DNA here is from genome assembly GCA_029582245.1 of Solanum etuberosum. NCBI lineage: Eukaryota > Viridiplantae > Streptophyta > Magnoliopsida > Solanales > Solanaceae > Solanum > Solanum etuberosum. The sequence goes on along the minus strand of JAJONR010008570.1, from coordinate 27,096 downwards.
TATATAATAGTTTAATATGTCTAATAATGTAGTTTTTCCTATTTATTATAGTAAAAATATATGTTGACAATTATTTAAATTTCATTATATTCAGGATATAGCTAAAACCATTAACAATATTTATATAGAGTCTTGGAAAAAAAAACCATATTATTGCAATTACTTTTAGCGTCACTTTACTATTGCCATTAAAGCTGCATTAAAAATATCATACCCAACAAATTTTGCCACGTTTGTTATTGCTGGCAACTATGCCATTATTAATAACCTATAAATGAGACCCTTTCTAGTGGCCATCATTATGGCAGATAAAATTGATCATACCATAATCCACATATTAATCAATCATTTCTTTATAAAATCAAAAATAAAATCACAATAATATATAGGTTTGAAGGTAGTAATAGAAATAAAATAAAAAGAAGAAGGCAGTAATAGAAAGAGAAAACACATAAAACCCCTCTTAAACTTGACAGCACAACTTATTTTAACACTAAAAATTACACAAGTGTTTAAATACCTCCTTAACATTTTTTAAGTGATTTAAACACCCCCTAAAGAAATGACGTGGCAAGAGAGTGGATGTACTCTCCTAAAACTGCGTGAAAAAAGAGAAGAAAAAAACTGAATTTTTTAAAGTCCTACACATTACCTATTTTTATTGGCCAATGTATAACTAATATTTTAAATAGTTTTTTTTTATATACATATTAACTCTTTAAAATATGTAAATTTTCTTAGAGGTAAATGAAATTAGTGGGTCTCCTTTTTAATTTATTTAACTTTTTTTCTTTTCATTTTGTTGTCTTCCTCAATACACTTCTTTCTCCATTGAAACACCTCCTCCTCCATCTTCCTCCCCACCTCTATCCACTATTTTCATTGCACTAGTTCTCTACTAATCCGTAAAATTTAATATCAATGTCATTTTATTGACGTCAATTTCACTCTATATTATTGTTGTCGATTTCGCAAATGTAAACTTTCTTGAATTTTGAGTGACCCATTTTGATTTCTAGATCCATTCAAACATTTCTCATAGAATTTATATTTTTTTTTATCAACTTTCTTATGCAGCCTTCATTTTTTATTTGAGTTGTCAAGAAAAAAATGGCTTTCAAAAAAATTCATTCTCCAAGAGGGTAAATTCATGGAGACAGTTCGAAGAAGATAATGTAATTATTATAGTGAATTTTCTTTTTAAAATTATTTAAAAAAATTGTTGAATAGTGAAGAAGAAGAAAAGAAAGTATTGAAGGTTGAAATGGTGAACAACAAGGAAGAAGAAAGAAAGGGGGCGGGGGTATGCATTTATAAATTAATTAATTAATATAATTAATTTTAAAAAGTGTTTAAGAAAAAATAATGAATAAGTAAAAAAGAAATAAAAATTAATGACGTGATGCCTACATGATTATGATGTGGCGCTTACGTGACTATGATGTGGCGGGTGAGAGTGGTGTTATAGTCTTGGAAAAAAATCACTTCAAAAATATTAAAAGGGCATTTAAACACCCGTATAGTTTAAGTGCTAAAGTAAGTTGCGCTACCCAGTTTAGAAGGTTATGTATTTTCTCTAATAGAAAATAAAAACTACGTCATTCACTAATGCAAATTCAGGAAGTACTTATTGCATAATTTCTAATAGAGTGTTTCACGAGAGTATAGAAACAAGAATCTATAATAGAAAAGATTAACATTATGTTTTAGGGTCTTTTGGATCAAGTATGGTGTATTGGTGTACATACAATTAAGGGCATTTTTGTCCTTTTTTAATCTTAGTAGTATAAACCGAATAAAATAGAGAGTATTTGGGTAGACAATGCTTTTAGGTGAATATTCTTGGTGAATTGTATCTATTTATCTATATTTTATCTCTCTTAATTAGGAAATTGCAAATTTGTATTTGTTGGTCTCTAATTTACTTCAATTATGAAATTGTTTTTTTTTTCTTCTGTCTTCCCTCAATTTCTTAATTAAGGAGAAATAGAGAATAAGCATTTTCGTCCGAATTTGTCTATATTTTGATACTAGTCAAATAAAATTAAGGAAATATTACACTTCATGTTCATTGGGAGAAATAATTATATGTTTTAGCTCATATTTGAGTTTATTACCCAATTGAGTCTTATATTTGTATATTTATCTTTTATATATTATTATATATTTTCTTATACAAAGTTGATACAATATGTATAATGTTTTTCCAAAAGGTATAATATTGTATAAATTGAAAATATGACTACATGCGTGATATTTTATGTTGGCCAGTATATTTTTGAAAATTTTCCTAAGTTTAACCTTTTATTTATCTACATATAGTTTCATTGTGGCAAACGTCAAATTCAAGTTAAACAACCCTTTAGAGATAAATATGTGACGAAATCAACAAAAAATTATCTAAGGAAAAATCAACAAAAAATCCAATGTAATTCCCATATAGTATTTCGACGGACCTTCAATTTTCAAGGAAAAAATATAGTCTAAAACAATATAGAAAGAAATAACATAAATGAAGAAGTCATGACAAAATACTATGGATAATCTGACAAATTATCCTAAAAAATAGTCATAACAAGATAAAATGATAATCAAAGTGCAAAAAATAACAGATAATAACCAAATTCAAAGGACAAGAGTAATACTACAACTAATAGTATTGCTAATAGTACACACGAGTTAGCGGGACAACGGTTAACTATCTAACTAACATATTATCCAAATTTGTGTCCTCCATAACCTTCTATCTAAGGTCATATCTTCGATATGTTGAAGCTGCATCATATCCTATCTAACCACATCTCCCCAATAATTCTTCTGTTTACCTCTACCTATGAGGCAATTTAAGGAAAAATATATAAGATGAATTATAAAATATAGTCAATTATTTTGGAACAATATAAATAAATATTCTCAACCGTCCAAAATAATGGTCTTTTAGGGTGTGTTTGGTATGAAAAAAACATTTTCTAGAAGAAAAAAAATTCAATTTCTTATTTTTGGTTGGCTTAAATATTTTTCAAAGGGACTTATATATGTTCCTTCAATTTAATTAAAACGACTTTCATACAAAACGTAAGAAAAACATTATTCTAATCTCTCTTTCAACCTCACGCACCCCCACCTAATCCACCTAAACACCCCGACCCTAGCCCCTCGTAACGTGAACCACCCTGCACCCAACTGACTCGGGACTCAACCTGGAATCACCCTATTTGAGACCCCCTACCCCTCGAGACTCAACCCTAACCCGAATTGAAACCTTACTCTGACTCGTATCCAAACTTGACCCTCTCCGACACAGAACCTGACCCTAAATCGACACAAGACTCGACCTTGAATCGACACAAGACCAAAACCTCGACCCTAACTCGGGGTTGGGATCTTAGACTATATGTCAGGGTTGGGGTCGGGTCTCGATTCAAGTCTCATGTCAAGGTTGGGGTCGGTTCCATAGAAAAACATTTTCCATCGTACCGAACACACCCTTAAATCTTTAAGAGTTGGTAAAAAACTTTTGGCTCATGTTAATGGCTTTATTTTGTCGATCCATCGTCTCTAACTTTCCACTACCTCGTCTTCCATTGCAGCTCGTCCCTCTCAACACAACAACTCCTTTCCCACACTGCCCTTCCAAATCCTACCAAATTACCGCTTTGCCACTCGTTCTACGCCGCAAAACAGCTTCCTTTGCCTCACTGCCTTCGTCGCCGCCGTCGCCGTCATCAACCATGGAGAACCCACCCGAAGGTTACCGAAGAAACGTCGGCATTTGTCTAATGAACCCTTCTAATAAAAAGGTCTGTTTTTTCTTCTTCCTAAGTAATTTGTGTATTTTGTGTATGTTCTTTAATTAATTTCTCTTTGAAAATCTAAATTCTGCAGATTTTTGCTGCTTCAAGGCTTGATATACCTAGTGCTTGGCAAATGCCGCAGGTAAATAATGTAGATTTCAATTGGGTTCCCGTTCATTCTTTTTGTTTCAATTGTTGAATGTGTTCCAGAATTTTCATGTAGGGGTTCGTAAAATAAAAATGTAGTGTCTGGATTCGAACTTGGGATCTCAAAGTGAATTTTGAATTTCCGGAACAGCTATGTCAACCTCTAGTCCTGTGTTTTTGTGTTGAGGGGATTCAAAATCTATATGTATATACATAAAAGATTAAAAATGACCCTACATATAGTGTAATGTTTTGCTTAGGGGTTCGGATGAACACTGTCCAGTGAAATTGCGGTTAGTCTCGCTAGCTCTTTAGTTGCCTCCCTTTACTTGCTCATTCACAATTGTTACCACAAGAAAGTCACCACTATCTGTAAAGGGGCTTATGCACTCCACGACCCCCTTAGATTCGCTCCTGGTTAGGGGTGGGTGGGTTGGGCAAGGTAACCGGCTAACTGGAAATTCATATTTAGAGCTAAGTCCTAAGTAGCTTGGTTGGAATGTACGGGTGTAAGTTAGTGTCTTGGACCCGGAACACTGTACTCAGGGTTCCAAATCTTCAATGAGTGCCTATAAAGGATTAATTATGTCGTTGAGGTTTTCCACTACAAACTTGTCGAGGTAGTAAAATTATTTCTCATCTAGAAATATCCAAATTTTGATGCCCAATACTCCATAGATAGTTCGAACTGTATAAGAGAAATAATCAATTTTAGCTCGAATCATTTGTAGGGGAACCTTACCTTCTCTGATCCATTTGACATGTGTAATTTCTTTTCCATCGATACGCCCCACAAGTTGTATTTGAATTTATTTTGTATGGTGGGTGGGGAAACTAGAAGTAGTACTCCATCGATTTCAATTTATAGGACACATATTACATTTTGGGGCATTCTAAATATTTGACAATTCATTCATATTAATCAAGCTAACTATTTAACCATCACTTTAATATTGTTTTCTACTTTAGTTCATAATTTGAACCAACATATTGAACACCTTGTCCAGTTAAACACCTTTGTATAACATCAAATTTTGGCCTAATGCATCAATTGATTTTTTGTCACAGAGGTAAAATAGTATTCACTCTAACTCGCTAAGAACATGTCCGGATGAGGTAACAATTCGCTAAAATATGGAAGGTTGTGTGGTGAGAAAATGAACCAAAAATCCTCACTAAAACTTAGCAACTGTTTAAAGTCAACTATCATGTCCCATTAGTTATATAACCCACTTTGTCAACCGATATGTGATATTTAACATCCCCTGTATGTCCTGTACTGGACATTGGGTGGGTGGATAGTATAACATGGGGGTTCAATATAGGTAATCAAGAATTGAGATGGGTTTGGTTTGATATCATGCTAAGAAAATGAATCCTGGACTTAACTCAACCGTAATAGCTAGTTGATAAGATTAGGATTTCCCAAGACTATATCAGAAGGCAACAAATCATTATGGCAACCTTTAGTGACTCGTCCATAGAACCTTTGAACAAACTAAAAGGGCCTCTATTCAGCTTCCTCTGCGGTTTGAATGTGAGACACTTAGCAAAAGCTTAGATGATCTATATGGTGCAACTTTTCGGTAATAAATTTCAACAAATGTAAATGCTTAGAAGAGATTATGAGAGGTTCCAGTAAGCATGAATCTTTGAAACTTGGCAATAAAAGTGTAAACGGGGTTTAACATTTATAATGCCATATATACCCATAAAATAACATTTATAATGCCACAAACTCTAGAGACTATAGAGTTCAGGTTGAGCAAGTCCAAGACTGAATACTTAGAATGTAAGTTTGGTGATGCTACTCATGAGGTCGGCGTGGAAGTGAGGCTTGATGCTCAGGTCATTCCTAAGAGAGGATGTTTCAAGTATCTAGGGTCTTTAATTCAAGGCAATGGGGAGATTGACCACAACGTCACATTGTATTGGTGCGGATGGGTGAAATGGAGGCTCACCTTTGGGTCTTGTGTGATAAGAAGGTACCGCCAAAATTTAAGGGTGTTAAACTGACTATATGTTGTATGGGATGTAGTGTTGATCAATCAAGACACATGTTCAAAAGATGAAAGTTGTGGAAATGAGAATGTTGAGGTGGATGTGTGGGCATACTAGGAGAGATAAGATTAGGAATGAAGATATTTGGGATAAGGTAGGAGTGGCCTCCGTGGTATAAAATGAGAGAAGCGAGACTGAGATGATTTGGTCATATGAAGAGGAGAAGTGTAGATGCTCCAGTGAGGAGATGTGAGAGGTTGACATCTGCAATGACGAACATTAGGACAGGTAGAGGTAGATCGAAAGAAGTATTGGGGAAGGTGATTAGACGGAACCTGACACATCTTGAGCTTACCAAGAACATGACCTTAGATATGAGGGTTTGGAGGTAGCGGAATAGGATAGAAGGCTAGTTGGTAGTTGAGCATTCTTTTGCTTTCCTGCGGGATAGGATTGGTGGTTGTACTTGGGCCTTCTTTCTTACCGGTGGTATTAGCACTATTCTTGTAATTTCTTGTTTTTCGATTTCGATTATCGTCTGTGTTTTTTGTGCTGTGGTTATCATATGATTTTGTTTGCATTATTGTTCTTTCCGTTGTATGTTGTGACCTGCTCCCATTTCACATTTTGTTGTTGTTACTGCTCTCATTTCCATATTCTCCTTTTCAAACCACCTGGAAATGCTTTATTTTAAGCCGAGGATCTATTAGAAATAGCCCCTCTATCTCCATGAGGTAAGGGTAAGGTCTGCATAAACTCTACCCTCCCAAGACCCTACTTGGGGGGATTACATTGGATATGTTGTTGTTGTTAAAGATCTCAAGGTTCAGTTCTGATTTGACATTCCTAGAAACCTTCATATGCACTTTCTTTCATTTGAAAATATTTGGATGTTCTCTGAAGACGTTAGTTTTTCTCAGATTCAAAGTTTGGTGTTTCTTTTTCTGTAAAAATTAGAATAAAAGACAAAGTTAGATGAACTGTGTAACTTTTTCAAAATCTTGGTCTCTGCAATAAAATAAAGAATTACACATCTGGGTTTTTTGAATCAGGGTGGAGTTGATGACAATGAGGATCCAACAAATGCTGCCATCAGGGAATTAAGAGAGGAAACTGGGGTTACTTCAGCAGAAATTGTTGCTGAGGTATGAAAAGTAGATCCTGTTATAATCGTGAATTTGTCGCGTTTATTTCTTTGGTCCTTCCGTTCTAGGCAGGACAGGAATAAAGAGCTTTAATCAGCTCACAAAATGGCTGTGGTTATTTAATACTTGGCTTGTTGGGTTGTGATGAGAGTTCCCACAGTTTAAAGTTGGTTTCCCAAAGTTAAAGAAACCCGAGTCTACGAGATCCTTTTCTTAATTAGATGCGATCTCCTGTTTTGAGTAGCGGTAGGCTGGTTAGTGATGTTCTGAATCTGATGTAGGTTCCACATTGGGTAACGTATGATTTCCCTCCAGACGTTAGAGAAAAGCTAAGGCATCAATGGGGATCTGACTGGAAAGGTCAAGCACAAAAGTGGTAGGTGCTTCTAAATCAGCAAAATATACTTGAAACTGTATATTTTGCATTCCTTGATAAACAATCAGTGGGAGAGTGATTGCTGTACAACTTGGTTTTGGCTCACAGGGGGGATTCATGGACATCGTGCTATAAAGTTCCACTGCTTATTTACTGCTCATTTGAGTGTCCGATTGTTTTTATCTTTTTCGTCTCTCACTGTTTCCTAATTCGGAATGGTACTGATGTACATGGAAAAATTCTAGGTTCTTATTTAAGTTCACTGGAAAGGATGAAGAAATCAACCTTCTTGGGGATGGGACAGAGAAGGCTGAGTTTGGAGAATGGTCATGGATATCACCTGAGCAGGTTATTGAACTTGTGAGTGAACCATTTAGACCTTTGAAGTTTGTCCTAAAACAACTTACGGCTTTAACTCCTATTATTTTGACTTTTATCCAAAAATCTTGTCTACAGGCAGTGGATTTCAAGAAGCCCGTTTACAGGGAAGTTCTATCTGTTTTCTCGCAACATTTCCAGTAGTGAAATTGGTCATTTCTGAAGTACGAAGTTCAAGAGGTTCGTTTATCTTAAACCCTTTCTTTATTAGATATTCACTGTTCCGCTGCCATTCTGTTAGCAAATTTGTATTTAAGTCATCATTCTGTCTTCATCATCAAAGCTTGAACCACTCAGGCTGTCAGGCAGGACCTATGAGTACTTCTATCCCGTTAATAGAAGCAGTTTTTGCAAAAACGTTCTTTTGTGGGCAGTACTTTGCTGTTGCTTGACTTTTGGAGGATTCATATAGCAGACCCGAACTTGTTTGGGACTGAGACATAGTAGTTGTTTTGTACACTATATTTTCGTGTTTCTAAATTTTCGTTACATCTTAACAGGTTTTATTTGCCAAAATAATGGCAGGAGGTTCAATATGGTTTTTCAGCATAGCTGGTTTTGGTGAAATAAATATGTAAACTTTGTTGTACTGTGTACAATTATTGATTATGCTGTAACCTCGTTTTCTCTTTATTTTTTATAGAAAAAAGAAATTTTATTACACAGGAAAAAAGGAATGATGAGAATTAAACTTTACACTTATTTACCAATAGACGTATTTGCATTGTGATTTGTGTTAAGAAGGGAGAAATGTCCATACTTTAAATTTGTGGAGAAGTTTTATTTTTAAAGGAGAAAATTGATTTTCAGCTATTTCCATTTGGTTAATTTTTTTTCCATAAATCCCAAAAAAATATATGTTAGAATCTCATGTAGTTATAGTCACATACTTTTGGATAGTTGAAGAAATTAAATATCAGTCTATAATGGAGATTTTGGTAAGTTTTAATGTAATAAATGTAGAATAGATGCACTCAAAAGGATAGACATGAATAATATAATTAGGACTAGTTATCCTAATTGATTTTGTTTTAGAAAAAATATTTACATTTACACTATTCCAATAAATGCACACTATTATTCAACTTACAATAGAACTTTTAATATCTATTTATATTATTCTAATAGAAAATTTAGAAACAAATTTTTTTACAGATAAGATAGGATCATCAACATTAATTTCAAAAGTTAATTAAGATAAATATAATACAATAAACCTTACCCAAATTTTTAGTAGGCAACATAAGGGTGAATCACCAAATTAAATACACAACCTTCCACATTTATTTCGTTTATATTAATTTATTATAAGGATTTAAAGATTTACTTCCAACAGTTAAAAAAAAGAAACTTACATTGGCATGACTCATTATGTATTATCTTTTTTAAAAAAAAATTATCCACACAAAGATGAGTCACCTTTATTTTTACTAATTTTATTACCTAAAAAGGATTTCTCGTTTCACTATAAAAACCCTTTTATTCTCAAAAAATTTTAAACAAGCAAATTCTCATAATTTATTTCTCTTGGTTTTATTAGTGCTTTTTATTCAAGTCAAAGTCAAACATGACTTTCCTCGTTGCTCAAACTGATCATGGTATATATATTTTTTTTCTGTTTTTTTTTTAGGTCTTATTTCACTTCTTAAATTATATAATATATATTCCGTTGTTATCTATGTTAGTTGTTGCTTGAACTTGAGATTTTTGGTTAAAAATCCATTACTAATTTGAAAAGGTGTTATCAATGTTACTTGACTTCTTAAATTATTTATCTAGTCGTTATCTTTTTGCTTTGATGTTCTGACTTGAAATTTTTGATTAAGAATCTGTTGCTACTTATATTACACATCAAAATTCGAGTTTTATGAATTTCATTATTCTATCCTATCCCTTTAATATTATTAGGTTCTAAAGTTTATAACTGGTACATATTAAATAGATTTTTAATAATGTATTTAATGCATACGATAAAATTGTACATCCACCCCCGTTTTGTGAATAGAATTTAGCAATTTCCAACATTTTTTTATGATTCGTGATATATATATATATAGGTATCGTTGAGTTATTTTTCTTTTATGACTTTTTTGCGATAAAATGATAGCTAGATGATTATTTGTGAAATAAAGATTTGATATTTCTGTTCTTGATCTTGTTAGGAGTAGAAGTGGACAGCAAAAAGGAAAATTCTGATGGTGTATTTGTTGTCCCTGGCAATAATGCATTTGGCAACTCATTCAGGTAATTAATTATAACATTATTTTCTCAATCAAGAAATTAATATAATGTATACATACAACTTATTCTAATGTTAATTAATGATCGATGCAGGGATTATAGTGCAGAGACTGAACGCCAAAAGATAGTGCGTGAACTCTATCGCCAGAGCCACATTAACCAAACATATGATTTCGTAAGACTCCAAAACAAATAAACTAAAAAAATCTTGGAATTAGAACTTTTTTTAGTACATTGGAAAGGAGCAAAAATTTCATTATCCTTGATCGTAGCGTTCCAACTTAGTAGATTTTCTTTATGTTTATGACATTCGTTTGCTAGAAAGTCTGCATGTTTGATTTTAATGCGCGTATATTTAAAACAGGTGAAAAAGATGAGGGAAGAATATGGGAAGGTGAATAAAGTGGAGATGAGTATATGGGAATGTTGTGAACTTTTGAATGAAGTTGTGGATGATAGTGATCCTGATTTGGATGAACCACAAATTGAGCATTTGTTGCAAACTGCTGAAGCTATTAGAAAGGATTATCCTAATGAAGACTGGTTGCACTTAACTGGCTTAATTCATGGTTTGTTGGAAGAAAAAAATATTAATTTTATTAAAAAATTATAGGGGTTTAAAAGGATTAATATTTTGTCCAAAATGTTAGATCTTGGCAAAGTTCTTTTGCTTCCTAGCTTTGGAGGGCTTCCTCAGTGGGCTGTTGTTGGTAAGAATTTCGTTTCGGGAACTCAACTTATTATGTGGCGTGTTTAAGACAGACAAAATTAAAGAACATTTTGGTACATTTGACAGGTGACACATTCCCCCTTGGTTGTGCTTTTGATGAATCAATTGTGCTTCATGAGGTGTTTTTCTTCTTCTTGAGTTTTGCTTTTTTTCCATAATAGACTCGAGGATCTCTCAGAAACAACCTCTCTATCCGTATAAGGTAGTGGTAAGGCTGTGTACAAACCACTTTCTTTAGATCCTACTCGTGGGATTACAGTGGGTTCGTTGATGTTATAAAATTTCATTCTTCTTATTACTGAATTGTCTATTCTGCAGCAATTGAAGGGAAATCCTGATAACAACAATCCAGCTTACAACACAAAATATGGAGTTTATTCTAAAGGATGTGGGCTTAATAATGTGGTGATGTCTTGGGGCCATGATGACTATATGTACTTGGTATGCATTTTTTCTTATTATTCAGAATAAAAACCTTTCAAATTTAGTGAAAATAGATGAAGAATTATAGCTGATTTAACATAATGTGTGTAATTATGCAGGTGGCTAAGGCAAATAAAACTACTCTTCCATCTGCTGCATTGTTCATCATCCGATATCATTCCTTCTATCGTAAGCAATACATAATTAACTCGTTTTTTTGTTTTTGTTTTCAACAACGTACCTAGTGTAATGATGTATGCAAACCTTACCCCTACGACTTGACGGATATAATGGTTAAACTTTATTGCTAATCTTGAACTGTTGTTATGTAGCTCTGCATAAGTCAGGGGTATATACTCACTTGATGAATGAGGAGGATCATGAAAACCTGAAATGGCTTCAAATCTTCAGGTAAGTTTTTTTTCCAATTACATAATTTGTACTTCTGCTTGCTTCTTGGTTTGAAGGGAGTCTTGAAGCAACGGTAAAGTTGTTTCCATGGGTAGACTGCCTACATCTCACTCTTTAGGGTTGCGGCTCTTTGCTTAGTACACCGAGCTGCCCTTTTACTTGCTTCTCTTGATGACCTTTTCAGAATTAACTGTTGAGAATGTGGTTTGACTGAATATCGTATATTGACAGCAAATATGATCTGTATAGCAAGAGCAATGTTAGGATTGATGTGGAGAAAGTGAAACCTTACTACATGTCTCTCATTGAGAAGGTAAATTTTCATTTGCCAGACTAGTTGAGTAAAGAGCAAATACTTATATACTATTACTCCTCATTCCGAAGTAAGTTGATATCAGCTATATGAATCCTCACTGATCATGTCGGTTCCATACAATCATTTCATTCTGCTTTACTGAACTGCAAAAAACATTTTGATTGCAGTATTTCCCAGCCAAGTTGAAGTGGTGAAATCTTCCAACTAGAGCAGCTATGAAACAAGATGCTTGTGGATACAAAAAAAAAAAACAAGATTCAGGAACTAGCTATGGGATTTTATTTGTACTTTTTTTTTCCTTTTTCTTGGGGTGGGGTTGGGGTAGGGTATTATGGTGTTCCATTATGCTGTTCCTAATGTTTCATAAATAAAAGTTTCTTGTTGAAAATTCATTTGACTTTTGTTCAATTATTGTGATGACACAAACTGTACCTCCTCTTTGGAAAAATTGCTGTGAAAATGCGTAGAAATGCAAGCATATACAACAACGTACCCAGTGCAATCCCAAAAGTAGGGTCTAGAGAGGGTAGAGTGTACGCAAACCTTACCCCTACCTTGGAAGGTAGAGAGGTTATTTCCAATAGACCCTCGGCAAGAATGCAAGGGTATCTAAGATAAAATCATCAAAGCTAGAAGGAACTCTGAAACAAAAGAAAGAGTATCCCTCTGAATCAAAGCAAGACAGTCTTAACTGGCTTGAAAATAACAAGTAAATTTGTATAATCAGCTTAACTAGCTTTGACATTATCTGTTCAAACTCATTGTACCGCCTTATATAAACTAAATCAGCAACAAATTGCTGGTGTAGTGAATGAAGCAAACTGGACAGTGTTGAGGTTTCATTACTCACCTCCTTCCGTAGTTGATACTTGTGGTCCATCAGTGTTGGATGTGACTAAGTTTGCCCATAATGCTGTTACCTCCTTCCGTATTGATACTCACGGTCCATTGGTGACATATCTTTCCTCTAATACTACTCGAAAGTCCAAACCAACAATACACATCATAACAATTGATATAACTCTAGGCTTTAAAATAGACATTTGTTGTTGATATTCATCACAAGAACATAACTGGATTACCAACACAGTTCTGGTTTTAGCAGAGAAATGTATATACTTATCTAACTGCAACTCCATTTAAGAACACATAAGAGTGTTGATACGTTTATCCAGTTAATTGATTCTCAGGATACCTTCCGATGCATTGTCAACTATTACAACCTCTTTTCACTCGAAATTTAGATTCATCAGCTTCCAGAACTTTGTCGTCTCCGTCTATTAAGTAAAATCGTTCTTCAATTTACGCATAGGAAAGAAAACTGAGATAAAGTCTACCAGAGTTAATAATCCTTGAAGAAACAGTGACTAAAAACTGTTACTACTGCAGTAAAATGTACAATCTACTCTTCTCAATCCTAAAGAGAACATAACTATCATTGTGTATGATCAATAATGCGTTCAATATGATCACTAACTATGCCAGCAACAACCTCAGGAGAAAACCTACTCATCATATCATCCCTTGCCTGCTTACCTCTGGCTTTAGCTTCTTCGTGATTTCTCATTACATGCCTCATTAGCATTTGCAGCTTATTAACAGAAGGTTCAGCCCATAAATGTCCCTTAAATGGACCTTCTGTGACTTCACTCATACTATCGACAGGCAATGGGTAACTATTATCTTCTGTCATGAATTCAGTTGGTCCTGACCAATTTGTAGCAATCACTGGCAAAGTCATTGCCATTGCCTCCACAATAGGCCTACCCCAACCTTCACCTCTAGATGGCAAAACAAATGCATTAGCAGCCTTGTATAGCCTAGGCATATCGACCTGAGCTATGTGTTCGTCGATTACATATACTCTAGCCCAACCATCTTTCGGTTCTTCCAAATCCGATTTCTCCACATATTCAACAATCTTGTTACCAAAATCCCTATCAGAATGATACGGATTCGTTAACAGATACAAAACAACATCATCACCTCCAGAAAACTCCTTCAAGTAAGACCTCAACAAAACATCCCATCCTTTCCTATATTCCCACTTGAAAATACTCAAGAATACAAACTTTTCTCCATTTGAAAATGACCCCATCACTAAATTCCCAATTGACCCTAAATCCAATGCCTCATACTTAACTGGATCAAAAAAATCAAGATCAACAGGCTGAACAATCTTGACAATTTTCAATGGATCAACCCCACTTTCAGTAAAAGTTTTCACATGAAAATCAGTAGGAACCCAAACAAAATCCAAAAGATTACACCTTTTCACATGTTCATCATTAACTCTATCAGTCTCAAACATGGTCCTTCCAACTACAGCCTTAAAATGACCATAACCAATAGGTGGACATGGAAGTGTATCAAAAAGTGGAGGATACCAAGCACCAGGTTCACTATGACAAACAACAACAGTCTCATTCAACTTACATTCTCTATGGTAAAGCTCAATAGCCAAATTTCTCATATCTAAAGGTAAACCCTCCCAAAATTCAAGATTTTCAAGATCCCCATGTTGCTCAATTTTCAAATTAAAGATTGGATTTTTATTCATTGAGTAATTATGTAAAGCTAAAATGTATGACCAAGCTTCTGAACTGTACCCACCTCCTGAAAGAAATGGAGCCATCCATAGAACACAATAAGGGGCTGTGTAAATGGGGTTTCTTGAAATTTGTTTCTGAACTGTTGGATTCAGCAAATTTGATCTGAGAAAAAAGAGTTTTTTGAACTGATCTGTTTTGCTAATACTGAATGAAATTGCTAATAGGAGTACCAAGATTGATAGAAGATAAAAGGGTTTTAGTTTTCCAATGAATGGAAGAGCCCGGCCGGGTGGCGGCGGTGGCGGCGGCGGTAGGTGGCCGGAATCTAGTCTTTCGGCGGAATGCATAATCAGAATGGAGATAGAGAGCGCCGTGTTTGAGCAAAAATAAATAACTTTATGTTTTTAGTTGATTTTTAATAACAAGGACTATGAGAATTTTTCTGTTTTTTCGATTTTCTTTTGTTGCTAGTATAATACCCCGCGCAAATATGGACCCAATATATGTTACTTTATTGGGCAAACTACATCAATCACATTAGTTTAGGTCCTAATTACTAAGATTTTCGATAGTTTCAAATATTACTTCCTTCACCATATTTCGTGTTTAGGATACATGAGTTTGAATCCGCGAGATACATGTATCTGTCGAATGGACAATTAATTTTAGAAATTTAAATATTAATTTTTGGAAATTTAATTAAATCAAATTCCTTAATATAAGACGGAAATCAAGGAATGTACTTATGTTTAATTAATTTCATTTTATTATTCTTTGAAACAATAAATTCATTAATAATAAAAGACAAAAACATGTATATCTTGGTCATGTAATTTGATTAATTTCATTTTATTACTAAATAATAAATTCATTAATTTGATTTTTTTTATCATGGTGTATCCAACAATCTAAACACTTAGATACATGAGTATCATACAAATACATTCATATTTATCATAGAAGTATCAAGTATTAATTTCGTGTATTTGTTATATTGTATCTATTTATATGATCCAATATTAATTTCATGTATCTATTTATATGATCTAATTTTAATTCCATGTATCTTTTATATGTATCTAGTATTAATTTGATGTATCAAGTATCAATTTCATACATTGTATTCAAAACATGTATCTCGGATACATAGTAAGCGCATATATATATATATATATATATATATATATATATATCTAGATATGAAATGTAACTGAACACGGATTTAGGAACAAATCACGATGGTAGATCAGTATCTGTCTTATCATTAATCCAAAAAAAAAAGTAAAAAACTTCAAAATTCTTCCCTTTTTTTAGCATCCGAATAATCCTAACTCACATACACAAACTCTTAACTAGATACATGTACATCTGATGTGTATCCAACAATTGTTGCACTTGTTGTGTACTTAATGGTGTATTCGTTCTGTTAATTAAAGCTTGGTGTAATTCTTCCATCTTGATTTGGATCTTTCCTATGCTTAGATCTATTCTCGGCTTGAATGATAATGGATGAAGAGTCAATCCCTGCAATAAAGGATGAGTACAAGGACTTGTACTGAATGGCATATCTCAGCTTTCGATAATTTGCAACTTTCTTCACGGAATTATTCGTGTTTTGTGTATAATATAGTCTTGTAGTTGTAACACAAAATAAAAATTATATTGATCATCCAGTGTCCTCTTTCTAAGACCAATTTTTCCAATGACTTCTCAAGCCTTTAATGTGTAGTATATTTAACAAGAATCATCCGATTTAAGGAATGATTAGTCATTAAAATATTTGAGAAATAACAAAATCAAAAAATATAAAACCTAATTTGAAAAACTTTTTAAAATTGAACTTCAAAATATTATGAATTTTAACTCAGTTACAAAACCAAGATACATGAGAATGATAAAAAATAGAAACAAACCTATATGTATAATGTTAATTTGAACATGCAAACATGTGTTGAGAGGATAAAGGAAGAAACACGGAGAAGATGAAGGAAGAAAGAGGGCTAGTGGACCGTGGGGTGGGGGAGAAAACAGATGTAGTGGAAAATATTTTGACTTATTACTGGACCATTAAGGAATTTAAATTTAAGATAATTATTCATACCATATTTAAGGAATTTGTGTATATCTTTTAAAATATATGGTATAAATATTAAAAGTGATATTATATGTAATTATTTTAAACTAGAGGTAAATATAGTATATATGATAGTAATGTATGTGTAGTTAGGTAGTTTTTCCTACTTTATTTATCTCACTTTAATATCTTGAATAGTTAATTATTGTATTTTATAGTACTTTTAATGTAAATATCAAATAATATATGTTACTCTGTCCCAATTTTTATGTGAGCACGTACGAAATTTCGAGAGTCAACTAAATTTTAATATGTTTTTTAAGTTGTTAATTATTATGATTTTATAATTCTATATTTTTGTAATTTTGTAATTTTTAAATACATAACATACTTAAAAAGAAGGTCAAACCCATCGGTGGCCCCCTAAAGTTGGCAACAAGTTTCACTTAGACACCTCAACTAAGTGATGTTCATTTTGGACACCTCATGTAGGGTTCCGTTATATTATTTTGACACTTTTCTGACAATAAAAAAAAAAACTGAAGGAGAGTGTAATACACTCGTTGATGACGTGGCAAACAATCAATTAAATGATTACATGTGTTATTTTCAGTTATTATTTTAAAATCTATTTAGTAAATAAAATAAAAATATTATTCTAAAAAATTTCTTTTTTCATTACACTCAAAATCTCTTTTGTGCTTTTTTAAACAATTTATTCTTTTCTTTTATTATTTTTCATATTTATTCTTCTTCTTTCTTAATTTTTAGTGTTGTTTTTTGGGAAGAAAAGAGGGAGAGGAAGAAAGAAAGAGAGAATAAATATGAAATATGGATGTTGGTATCCATTTTTCCGGCAAAAAGTGGAGGGAGGTGATGGTAAATTTAGAAAAGTAATACAATGAAGAAGAAGAAAAATGACTTAAAAACGAATTTGAATAAAAGATTTGACCTCCATTGAAGGAGTTTAAGCTTGAAAAAAAGGTGGGGGGTGGTGGCTTTAAAAATGGAGAAGAAGAAGAGAAAATAAAATAAAAAAATGGCTAAATTAAGCCTTTCACGCGCTATTGTTGAGTGTATCACACTCACTTTGACATGTCAGCAAAAAGTGTCAAAATGACACAACAGAACCCTACATGAGGTGTCTAAAATGAGCATCGCCTAGTTAAGGTGTCTAAGTGAAACTTGGTGCCAACTTTAGGGAGCCACCGATGGGTTTGGCCTAAAAAAAAGTAAGACAAATAAATTAAAACGGAGAAGATACTAAATATAAATAGAAGAAATTAAATTTTTATAATTTAATGATTTATTAAGAATCTAAAGATCAAACCAATCAAATTTATAACTTAGATGTATTTTTCGTAATAATGCATTCTTTCAAAATCTTGAATACGCCTCTGATTGACTAACTGACTAAGGAGGAGGAGGAGGAGGAGGAGGAGCCTATGAAGAGTCAGATGAACATGACAAGGGTTTAAGTTTGTTTGTATGCTTCAAATATTTGTGGTTCCTTCACTCTTTTGACAATTAGTGTCTATTTCCTCTATTGATCCGTGATTTCATGGTGTATCAAAGTAATTTAATCATAGTATCGAATTATATATTAATTTATTTTAGTGCTTAAAACTTTATATCTTCTATATTTTGGCTATATTTAAAAAAAAATTATATTGTAAATTTCAAAAAAAAATGTATATAGATATAGTCATACAGATAAACATTTTTTCTTATTACTTGTGATTTTTATGATTTTTCTCAATTCAAATTACTTGGCTTCAGAATTAGGTCATGAGATTAATCCCAAATTTCAAAAACAAAAAATAGAGAGAGAGAGCGCGATGCAATTACAAACACAAGAAAATTTGAAATCAAAACATAACTTTTTCATTAATCTTTTATTCTTTTTATAACAGACTAAAATTTTTTGTAATAACTAAGTAAGAGGATGACAAGATATATCGATGGTGCAAACACAAATAAAATGTCCTTGGCCTTCATCATCACACCTTGATCCCACTAAATGTTGTTGTCCATAACGTTGTTTACAAAATGTTCCGCAAGGTGGTGATTGTTGTGAACAAGGAATTGGAGAAGGAAAACGTTCATCACATGTACCATCGCCATTCACTTGTTTCATCATCAATATGCCTGCAAGATCAAGATTACGGATTACAAGTTTAGTCGAATACATTAATTTAATTTGGAACAAATGTTAATGAGAAAAATTGTAGATGAATACATACCATAAATGCAAATAATGAGAAAAATAGAACAGCGAAAAGATGCACCAAAATTTTCCATTGAATAATTTTGTGGCGAATAAAGTAGTCACTCTACCTTTCTTTTATAATGGTAGAACCTCAAAGATTATAGTAACAAAGAAAATTCATAGTAAGTATCTTCTTAACAGAAAATGTTTAATTAAATTACCAATTGAGAAGGATTTACTTTTGAAGTCAATATATATGAAGAATATGGAAAACTATTAATTGTAACAACAAATATATACATATGAATAATATGGAAAACTATTAATTGTAGAATCAAATTTTAGGTGTACAAAGTATAATTTATTTTAGATTATACTTTTCCATAAGATATGTTGCTACAATTAATAATAATTGTACAAAGTATAATGTATTATAGCAAGTAGCAACAATATATATCTATGAAGAATATTGAAAACTATTAATTGTAGCAACAAATCTTATGTGTACAAAGTATAATTTATTTTAGATTATACTTTTCCATAAGATTTGTTGCTACAATTAATAATAATTGTACAAAGTATAATTTATTGTAGCAACAATATATATATGAAAAATATGGTAAAACTATTAATTGTAGCAACAAATCTTAGGTGTACAAAGCATAATTTATTTTAGATTATACTTTTTAGGGAAAATATTTAAAAATGTCCTTAACGTTTTAGAAATCGCTCTAAAATGCCTCCTTCCACCTATTGGGTGAAATTTGTCCTTTCTTCCATTTATTGGGTCAAAAATGCTCTTAACATATTAGAAATGGTTCAAAAATGTATCCTTCCACCCATTTGATAAAAAATACCCTTAATCTACTAGAATGGTTCAAATTTTCCCTTCCCTCTACCTATTAGATTAAAATTCACCTTAACATATTAGAAATAACTCAAAAATATTTCCTAATTCTAATAATACATGTCAATAAATTTTTTTACTGTACTTTGACTGTCACTCTCCGAGGCTACCCCCTAGACGTCACACGTGACGTAGGATCACAAGTGACCCCAAGCTAATCTGAGTCTGACATATCACAAGCATACTGAAATATAACTAAGTAAGTGGAAGCATAATTGTAAAGTGAATCAAAAACTAAAAGAACTTCAAGTGAAAATATATTTGAATATCCATGGGAAATAACCCCAAAACACTAAACACTGACTCTATGTATGAAAGTTTCTAATACTGATAAGCTGCTGGGACAAGTCCCCAGCTAACTCAAAAAAATACTAAATGACTGATAATAAGCTAACTAAACCAACAACATAAAGAAACGTCCTCGAACTATGAGGACTCACCACTGAAGTTGTTGAGTATGAGCTGGAAGTCGAACTAAGCGTGATCTGGATGTTGAGCACCTGAACCTACATCATACAACGATGTAGCGCAAAAGTATGCGTCAGTACTTTGAATGTACTGAGCATGCATGATATAGATACTAAGCTGAATAATATAAACTGAACAATATAAACTTAGCGATATAAAATGAACATGGAAATAGGCTGTACTGAAGTATAACTGAAAACTGAACTAGATGTAATGACCAAGTACTAATCATGGAGATCACATGTTGAACTGAATACTGAAGTAAATGTCATGGTCAATGTAATAAGAGTATGAATGTGGGAGCTACTATTAACCGACATAAACACGTGAGCTAAACGTGAGTCCGATGTATACGCTCTATCGAGAGGACCCAATATACCTTTCCAGGGGTATAAAGACATGATTGTGGCGTGATCATTAAAAATGGATGCCCAACAATGGGGACTTCTGAACCTACGTTGGCACGTAGTTCTGGGACTTTGAGGGTACGCTGAACCCTAGTCCAACTCGGTGCTAAGTCTACTCCCAACTGAATATGTATAAGTAAAATGCACTGAAATACTAAGTAGCTCAAATTATTGATATGCTATCTGAGAATGCAACATATATATATACTGAAAATATGACATTCGAATTCTAAAACATGATTTTCTGACTGATCTGCCTAGCAAGTATAATTCATGAAATGTTGATAATTAATACAAGCTAGGGTTCTGAGTTCTATACAAATGACTATACAAATTTCCAAGAAATATGTTATTTAGATCGTGAAAACTATAACAGCTAAAATAACAATGAATCCCCAAGGTTTTGGAAACCCTAGGTTTGAACAATCTATCATAAATTGAAGTGCTGACTGAATTCGGTGAAAGGAACCCACTAGTTAAATTCCACATACCTGGTGAGGAAAACTACGGAGAAATCCTTTGAATTTCGGGGCTGAACTTGAAGAAAACCTCTGCTTGTTCTTGGGAGAAACTATCGCCTCTTTCTCTTCTTTTCTTTCTAAGTTGGATGATTTTGGGAGAATGAGGGTTGTAGGTAGTTTCTGACTAGATTATTAGGCTAAGACTGAGTAAAATGACATAGTTTAAGCACCAAACGACGTAGTCTAAGTACCAAATGCATAGGGGAAAAGACCAATGCGACCCTGACTTAAAAGCTGACGAAGAGACTTCAAGACAGGCTTCACGGGCCGTCTAGAGCACCACGGCCCGTCAAGTGGGTCGTGAAGATGCTCTGCCCAACAGGGCTTCATTATTTCAAACATAACTTTTTACTCCGAGCTTGAAATTAGGCAAACTCGGTGGCGTTGGAAAGAGGATTCAGAGATCTTTAATTTGATAGGTCATGGCCATCTAATTTATTTTATGATAAAAGATACGATCGTTTCAAGTTGACCCTAAGCTCTAACTCTGATAAGTCTCCTTCATGGATGTCACGCTCCGAGCCTACACCCTGGACGTGGCCGGCACTCGAGAACCATAGCTGGCCCCAAGCGAACCCTTGGCCTGACTTAAATCTTAACGGAAGACTTACTCATAAATAAGATAAAACTGGAAAAGGTAAACTTTACTCAAAAGATAAACTTAGAATGTTTTAGAAATAAATATTCAACTAGCCAAAGTGGCAACTCAAGTCTCAACATAAACGAATGAAAATGAAAAAACTCATGAACTATGTCTATGTATCTATGAAGCCTCTAATACGATGAGGGATGTCGGGATAAGACCCCCGATCATCCTAACAAAACTGAAATAATAAAACATAATAAAGGGGTCCTTCGGAAGCAAGGAGGCTCACCAAATGACTCTGGAACTCGATTGGATCGACGAAGCGCTGGATGCCGATCCTGGTTACCTGTATCTGCATCATAAAAGATGCAGGCCAAATGGCGTCAGTACATGGAATGTACGAGCATGTGAGGGGAAATCTAAAACATGACATAAGCTTGAACTGGAACTGAAGAAACAGCTACCTCGTCTCAACTCAACTCAACCTCATTTCAATATAAAGCAATAGAAATAATGCAGTATAAAGAAAAGCTTTAAAACAGTAGATAACAACTCAGTGTATTAGAAAATACAATATAAACTTTGTTTGTATGCAAAAATACAAAATAGAAATTGTTGGGAGATTCTCTAACCAACAACCATCAATATGAGCTATGTGATGGTACAACGTCTAGCCTACGCTGCCAGAACTGCCAGAATTTTATATAAATAAGATGCTAGTAGAAGTAAAATGAATTAAAAAATTGAGTTTTTATTTATTCAAATTTGAAGGATAAAAAGATTTTTTAAAAATATAATATTTATTATTAAATATATTAAGATCGCTCAAAATGTCGGCATATTAAATAGTATTTATTAGTTGATAAACATATTTTTAGGTAGAAGAAGGGCAAATTTGAATTATTTCTAATGGGTTAAGGGCATTTTTTATCCAATGGGTGGAAGAAGAGTATTTTTGAACCATTTTTATACGTTAAGTGTATTTTTGAGTCAATAGGTGGAAGGAGGATATTTCTAAACCATTTCTAATACGTTAAGGGAATTATAGAGCCAAAAGGTGGAAGAACGACATTTCTAAACCATTTCTAATATGTTAAGGACATTTTTGAACCTTTACCTTACTTTTTATTTCAGATTATAGACTAAGTCTTATTATTTTTTTCCTGGGCATTGATTTCTTCCTGTATAGCATCTCTCCAGCAAGAATGATTGGTCCACAGTGGAAGGCTCCGCACCTGAGCCTCGTTAGACTTTTCCATAAGATTTGTTGCTACAGGTAAGACATTCAGATGTTATAACACCCCAACCTTATACATAGATCGTTCATGAACCCTCATGACAAGTTTGGTGATGTTGTCTTGGTCAACCAATGCAATTTTTAATTTTTTTTATTTATAAGATATAATACTGATATTAGACCACTAAAATTATTGTTTTTCAGTTACTACTAAAAATTTCATACCCATTACAACTTTAGAGTCTGTTTGGATTAACTTAAAAGTTGGTCAAACGTACTTTTAAGTCATTTTTAACTTTTGGAAGTGTTTAACAAAGTTAAAAATAACTTAAAATGAGTTTGAAATGACTTAAAATAAGTTTAAAATGACGTTAAACAAAATCAAAACTAGATACTCTCCTACTTTTTATTTTTTAACTTAAAAGTTACTAAAATATCACTTTTTAAAAACTACTTTTTTTTAAAGTTAAGCTAAACGGGCTCTTATCAAAGTGTTGTGGACTTGTGGCATTTTAATGTACATGTAGAAAACTCTCATCTCATTTCTCTCTTTTTTCCTTTGAAGTATAAATTTAAACAATTCAATTAAAGGATGATGAAATATACTTTTTAATATATTTTTAAGTTAAAATCAGATCCCACAATTATAATTATAACTTTAAGCATTCTTTTTTCATTACCACTGTCACAGCCCAAAAATGGGTGTGATGACACTCGTCTTATCCCACCAAGACAAGTCAGCCTACAACCCAATCATTTCGATAAAGTGCAGAAATAAAATAAAAGTCCAATAACAATTACTAATACGAATAACAAGTCAACTTAACTAAATCCCCAAAACCTGGTTGTCACGTGCACAAGCCACTAATGTAAATAATAGAATTGAAAGAAAATACGCAAGTCTCAAATGACGTTGTCTCTCAAGTAAAACAAAATCATAACTAGGAGTAAGAAGGTTCGCTGAGAAGACCAACAGCTACCTCACAAATCTCCACAGGAAGCCTCGGAAATGAAGAGAGTAGAAGGTATCACGAAGATCCAGGCTCGTAACCTACAAAAAATTGTAGAAGCAAGGGGTGAGTACCAAACCACACGGTACTCAGCAAATAAACTTCTAAACACAAGCTAAGGGAATAGAATACGGGTACTCCTTACACCCCATCCGAACCTCCACAACTACAACCTGCATAAAACCAGCCCAACCTAACAGTTCACAGTTTACATAGCACACAGCTCAACAACAACACTCTAGCTAATTACATATCATCACCAACAAACTCAATATTCATCAACCACAACTCCCATAGAAAGGCACTCACAAGATCAGGAACACACAAGATCAAGTTCATCAATGATAAAAATGTGCAATGCAATGTCAAGTATAGTGATACATGTTTGACCTAACGATACACACCCGCTGTCTCTCAGTCCGGAACCCATGGGGGACATATTTGTCCAGGCATCCATCGCGGCGTGCGATACAACCCTCGATATATAGTATCCATCGCGGCGCGCGATACGTCCCTCGATATATTGTATCCATCGCGGCGCGCGATACGTCCCTCGAAATGGTGTATCCTCTTATCACATAACACTTATCACACTCATGTCTCAGAACTAATGCAAATGACATGTTCACACATATAATGAGGAGATGACTATTTTCATAACAATGCACAATTCACAACAATACAACATCAACAATTAATCAATAAGCCTTTTTATTACCCTTTTTCCATCATTAGAATTATTCAACATGGACAAGACAACCCATCACCAATTTTCATTACTCCCCAACACATACCACAAGGAAATACACGATTCTATACACTTAACAAGGGTTTAGAAATCCACTTGCCTCAAATAATCGAACAATCACCCCGGGACTTGAGCCTTCCCTTTTCGTTGAGCTTCCGAATCAATGCAATCTATTCAAATATATATTCACAATAAGATTTCGGAACTAACAACACCCACATTATTATGTGTTTAGCCTTGACCTAAAAATTACTAAAATTTATAATTAAGTTCGTAAATCTTGATGCCAATTAACATTTCAATTATCATATTTTTTCAAGTTTCAAGTCTAGGGTTAAGTTCCAATTTTATCAGATATCATAATTCGAATGGTATTCACCTAATACCATACATCTAATATTTAATTACACATACCAACATATCAAAACTTGAATCATAATATAATAACCAAAAATATAAAATTTAAACCGGATCGCCTTAGGAACAGTAACGGGGAACTTGAAGTTTTTTTTTTTCTTTGACACCCTTTATTCCAACCAATGATTGGCTCATTATGGCCAATCATTGGCCCACCATTCCTATTAATTTAGCACCCAACAGTTACCATTAATTTCCAAAACAAACTCACAAACCATTTTAACAAACATACAGCAATTCACCTTAATTTCCCATCTAATATTTCTATCATTTATATCTAAATATATATATACATAATTTCCGTGCTATGAAGGGTTCATTCATATCTATCCCTTAATTCTCAATCTTTGTGCCCTCCACTATGTCACAATTTTCCACCAATTTTTTCCCCAAACTCTTAATGAATTAAAATATTAAAAAACATAAAAAAATATCTTATATCCTCTAGTCCATCAATATATATACATAATATATGCATAAATCTGTAAAAGAATGGAAAAATTAGCTTCACATATATATATATTTATTTATTTACTTACCTAAATACTCCTTGTTTCCGCCGCACAAGTTCTCCACCAACTTTTCTTTCGCTTTCGTCCGCACAGGTGAGTTCTCGCCTTCTCTTTTTCTTTTCCGAAATTATGACCCAATAATTCTCGACCCTAATAATTTATTTCTCTATATGGGTTAAGTAGTATTAAACTAATTATAAACTTAACCCATTAAGCATTAACTAAGATTAGTTATTTACTAATTAATCATCAATTAATTCACTCTAGTTAAATAGATATTCAAAATTTCCAAAAATGACCTTTCGGGTCATTACAATCTCCGACGTCCAAATGAGTGTCCGACAAATATTGTTGGACAGAGGAAGTATCTGAGTATTGCTAATATAGATACATGTCCTCTTTGGGCTTAAATCTGTTTCTGCAACCGTGTACGTGTCATTAGTGTGCAATAATTGAACACCCATCTGAGTCCAACTCTAGGTTTTTTTGTTTTTTTACCTTTTGAAATTTTCTCAATGATTTTAACAATTACAACATTCATTATCTATCAATTATAACATACTATTTTTTTTCACTAAAATATAAACACAGAGAAGAATCATAAAGATACGTACAAAATTTCTACCAACAATGTTCAAAGAATTCACCAGGACTTAGGACCAATTTCACTCCCAACAGTCTCAGAACCATTTACTTTCAAAATACTTTCTCCCACTTGTATGAATTTTGTTGTACTAATTGAAAATAAAGAATCCAACAACTTTTATTTTTTCAAATTATATAACAGAGAATAGTATGAATAAAATGATAAGAAGAACAAGGTGGGATTCAAACAAACAAATAATCTTATTTATTAGAAGTGGGAGTTTAAAAGGACGAACACTACATTCACTAACTGTAAATAAAAAGCAGTAGGAATACACGTGTCAATGAAAAAAACACAAGTGAAATACACATGTCAATGAGAGAAACACAATAATTCAATTGCCAATCAAATAGGTCCAGAACAATTCAACAAAAAGTACAACTCCTACTACCTTTTTTACAATTAGTGAATGTAGTATTCGTCCCGGGAAGCACGAGATCGATCCGCTCTTTCCGTCTCTCTTGCCGGTTTAACCGAACTACTTGAATTCGAGTCATTCGCTTCCTTAAGCCATGTCCATACTAAAAAAGCTAAATCGAATGGTGATTAGATTCATTCCGTAGCACGAGATTCTGTAACAGCAAAAGTGTTGACCCTTACTATCGATCCCACATTTGAATCTGAGAAAGAAAGAGAATCTCTCCCATAAGCCTTTATGACCCTGACCTGTAAATGAACCTTTATGGGCTTCTAAAATATCTTTTAGTCCATGATCAATACTCGAGTTGGTCCTATACATGTGACCCGCTAAACTCCCACTTCTAAATAAGATAAAAATAAGAAATAAAATAAAGTAATATATATATATATATATATATATATATATATATATATATATAT
>JAJONR010008569.1:0-31396 GCA_029582245.1 Solanum etuberosum | reverse complement strand
AAAAAAAAAAAAAAAAAAAAGGTAAGGAAAATACAGCTATTTGAAATATCTAGTTGTGTCTTTTTTAAAAAAAAAAATCATGTTTAAATAGGTATTTTATTTTCTTTTCAACATGAATATATTTTTTTAAGTTGGTACTATTACTCCATATTTGAGAGGAATATAATTTTAAAAGTAGTTCAAATATGACAAACTTCTAAAATAAAAAGATTAAATACATGTTTCGATTAATTGAATGTTAAATGTGTTTTAGTAAATATCTCAAGATCAAAATCAGAATATATCTATAGTTTATGGACCAAAAATGCTCTTATTCCTACTTTATACAAGAATTTAAGTTATGATATCAACCAGGGTTGTGATAGAGTACTGATAAGTACTCCTTCATTTTTAATCAAAGGTTTCGAATGCAAGTCTCCGGTCTGATTACAAAGTAGCCTTTGTTAGAAAGAATGTTGGATTTTCAAACTTATCTCGTCTCCTTACTCAAGAAATCTGAGATAGCTCCGTAAACTAATAACTTATAATAGACGAGCCCTATATCCTTATGTTCCGAACTTGCTTTTGGTACAAGGGAAGGAACGAAAAATTCTAGCTATAGTTCTTCTTCTGCCTAATCTTTAGTACATCTTTGTGATTTAATCTTTAAAATCATGTGCCTAAAAGGGTGAGAGCCTTTATAGCCATAATTCTTCCCCCGGTTCAACATCCAAAGCAAGTCTCTTTGATTGCCCCACCGACCTTTTTTAAAAGCACTTTAGGTCGGAGACTGATTGTAAAGTAAGAAGGGTGGTGTGCTTTTGAATTTGATTTATTTTGATAGAAAGAAGAACCACAATTGATCTTGGGCCGTATCGTTTTTCAATTGTATGGTGGTTGGGCCCCAAAACAGATATAAAAACGGGATGGAAAACCAAAAAAAAAAAAAATTGTATACGAAAACTTATTATCGTGTCACATAAAATGAAACATAAGAGTAATAGAAAGGAATGTTTAGTAATTCCCTCACACCATTTTTTCTTGCTTAAAATACAAACACACAACAAGAACAACATGTCCCTATATCAACTCTTCTTCAAAGTATTGCCAATGTCAAGCACAAAACGATACTTAACATCCGATTTGACGAGACGTTCCACCGCTGTATTCACGTACTCCATTGGCACAACTTCAACATCTGGTGTTATGTTATGCTTTTCCGCGAAGTATACCATCTCTTGTATCTCTTTCACCCCTCCTATCGCGCTCCCTCCCACTAGCTTCCTTCCTGTTTTCCACATTATATACTTGAGTTATTAATTAAATCAAACGGACATGTTAGAACTTAAATGAAGAATAAGATACTACGCGGAATGTACCTAAAAGCAAGGGAAATACAGGCAACTCTAGTGGTTTTTCTGGGGCACCAACCATCACTAGCTTCCCATTAGTTTTCAACAAATTAAGCAAAGGAAAAATAGGATGAACCGCGGAAACAGTGTCAATGATTCCATCAAGTGAACCCCCTGCAGCCTGCTCGTTTTACATGTGCAAACGAAAATTCATACTCTATTATTCTTAGAGAAAATTGACTAAATGAATACTTATGATTAGTCCTAACAGAAATTTGAGATTGAAACATAGTTGATTGATCGACTGACCTGCATTTGTTCAGGATCACGACTAACCAAAAATGAGTCTGCTCCTAAACGTTCAATTGCCTCGTCTTTTTTACCAAGAGATGTACTAATGACAGTAACTTTGGTTCCAAACGCCTTAGCAAATTTCACAGCCATATGTCCAAGTCCACCCAGACCAACAACACCAATGTGCATTCCAGGTTTATCAAGTCCGTAATATCTCAAAGGACTATAAGTTGTGACCCCTGCACATAACAGGGGAGCAGCTTCCATTGGCAAACTATCAGGCCAACGAACGATAAAATGCTCGTTGACAACCATGAGATCGGAGTAACCACCGTGAGTGATGGTTCCATCAGAGTGAGTACCATTGGCTGTCAATACCTGACCAGGACAGTAATTCTCGAGATCGTTGGTACAATTTTCACATTCGTTACATGATCCTACTAGATATCCAACGCCTATTTTGTCTCCGATTTTGAACTTGTCTACCTTGTTACCAACCTCAGTTACCACTCCAACAATTTCATGCCTGAAAAATCAATTGAGATTGACATAAATTTTGATCTCATAAACTTAAAAACTATATTGACCTCCAAGGCATAACTTGTTAATCAATTTCACTATACATTTGGATTTTCGCTACACATTTCTTAGTTGACTTAATCGAGCTGTCCAGATGATCATTCAACTAGTAGTTATTATCACACAAAGGATCATCTGAGAAATCAATCCGCCCTCTACCCTTCCATCCGAGTATTTTTTAATTTTTTTTGTTTGGTATTAAAAACAACATCCACTTATATAATCTTCTTGAGGTTCAAAATTGTTTACCACATAGTGCAAATTCGGGTCCTTCAGAAATATTAAAGTATCATATCGGATTTTGGAGGATCCAATACATATCCGGAAGTATGTTTTCAGAGTCCGAGCAACATAGTTCCAAGCAGATAAGAGAACGAAATTGAAAGTAGCTCAGATTAGGATTTTTTCCCCCACAAATATCAATATGTTTGTAGTATCTCTGACAGCAGTTAGAATGCTAGTAATGAATATTCTTGCAGATCTTAAATGGAAAAATGGATATTTCCTAAGTGGCGGAGCCAAGAATTCTAATAAAAATATATGGAGAGAAGTATTGAAAATATCTCTAAATTTGGCGTAAATGATTAGTTTCATTCCTAGACTATTGACAGCCTTAAAGAAACTCATTTACTTGACTAACTGAACTTAAACACACTCCCGATCTTGCAACATGGGTGAAATACACTCTTAAATTCTCGTCAAGTTTAGGGGGTTTTCAACACTTCTCTCGGCTTTTTATTAAGAGTCACATATTCCTACTAGAGTTTGATACCACTTGCTATGTCATGTGGCAGATCGTAGGTGTATAGAAGGTGTATCTAAGTTTAGTTAGTCAAGTAGAAGGATATTTTTCAGACTGCCAATATTTCGGAGATTACACTAATAATTTGATGATTCAACACTTTTTGCATAAATAGGTACAATTTTTTGTTATACACAATAAAATTTTCCGACGATCACAAATAAAAAACATTAAATTTAAAAAAAAACAATAAAGATAAGTAAACTTGCCCAGGTATAATTGGATATTTGGTGATGCCCCATTCATTCTTGATTTGATGAAGATCAGTATGACAAATTCCACAATACATTACTTTGAATTGCACATCTTTTTCACCTGTCTCGCTGCATCCATTTCAAAATCCAAATTAAACCTTAACAATGTATTTAGTATAATTTCACGAGTCGAAGAAATTAATAAAATTTGTACCTTCTTGAAAAATTGAGAGGAGAAAGTACCCCAGAAGTATCTCTAGCTGCCCATCCAAATGCCTTAATTGGGTGTTCATTCTCATGTGATTTTTCCATATTTTATTTTTTTTAGCTGATTCTTGAATTTTTTGAGTAATGTATACTATACTATGTAGCATATAATATATAAGAAAGAGAAAGCAATATTATTGGAGAGGAAAAAGAAGTGGTTGTCATTTCCTCATCGAAAGTATATCCATTTTTTTTGGTTTTCGACTCGATTTTTTAGAGTTCACATTAAAACTCTTATTAAATTTGAATTACGCACCATAAGGGTCAGCGGGGGTTGTTGGAGTAGAAAAGAAGTGGTTATTTTTCCTCATTTAAAATAGATCTATTATTTTGAGTGCAAGTAGCCAAGGGACCAAACAGAAAAAACTTTAGTATATTTGTAAGGCTGTTTTTTTTGTCTGATATTATACGCCCACCATTTAAAAAGAATGATTATTTTTATTTTTAGTCTGATTTAAAAAGAACGAGTCTTTTCTTTTTATGGAAATATTTTAACCTCAATTTTTTATCTGGTAGGTTTAAAGCCATAAAATTAAAGAACATTTTGGTATATTTGACATAATTTTAATTTAGGACCATAAAAATAAAAATAAAACTTTTTTATTTTCTTAAACTTCGTGTCAAGTCAAACTAGGTCATTCGTTTATAAATGGAAAGAATATATATTATGTGAGGTATAAAATGATTTTTTTTTAAATGAAGAGAATTTTACCAAAATAGTGTACTTGTATTGTTACTGTAAATATATCCTTTTTGTTCCATATCAGTTTCGCTTTTTAATATAATATATAGTATTTTTACATGAAATTGACATGTACAATATTGTAACTTATAATATCTTTAGTATAATTTTTTTTTAAAAAAAAAAGCAACTCGCGTAGTAATTTGTTGACTTCACCACATAATTCCAAAAATAATCAGAGATTAATATATATGACAAATAATAATTTGAAAACAAAAATATTTTAGCTCTTAAAAATAATGAGTGAGTCATTTTCCATACAACTATAATTAGGATGGTTGAGAATAAATGGATCATCGACCCTACCAATTAAAAATAATATCTTTATTAATTATATAATACATATAAAAATTAAAAATAAAATAAAATTAGGTATAATTGATCTGATTAATTCAAATTTTTGTTGTATTAAATTTATTAACAGGAAACACATCCAATAAATTCATTAATTATTTTATTTGATATTCTTAATCTTGGTAGGTAATCCCACACGTCATTCGATAGAATCAATTTTGTCAAATATTATAGAATAACAATATTGCTTAAAATAATCACAATAAACAATAAAAAGAACATCAATCACTAGGTGATGTCATTCTTTGAATATAATTTTTTTTTTATAAAAAAAAGCCTAAGATAAAATATACATATGTGTCGATTCAAGGATGGAGATGGTAAAATCTAGAGTTAATAGTTAAAAATGTGTTTAAACGATTATAAGTTTATAACTATCTGATATTTCATTTATCTATTTAAGCTATTATATTTTATTATATTAAAGCATACCTTAATATTGAATTGATCTACACGCATTTATTATTGATTAATAATAAATATTTGATCAACTTAACGTCAAGATTTGTTTTTAGTACAAATTTAGTGATAATTTAAATAGATAAAAAAATACAATGTATTATTTTTCTTTGTAGTCTTCTTGTTCATACGTACTCCATTTCTTTGTTAAAACTTGTCTCACTTTAAGCATCTCATTTCAAACTATTTAAATTTCATATAGGAGTAGTAGTTTGATATTTTTTTATTAATTATAAATTACTTAAATCAAACACACGTGAGAACCAGAAGTAGAGGTGGACCTAAGATATGAAATTTATCATAATTCAATAGTTAAGAGAACAATACAAACAATAAATAATACGATAACTGAGTCAAGATGATGCTAAAATAGAAGAATAAGATAGTAGGAGAATGATAAAAAAAAAAAACAATACTAATAAGAAAAGGGAAAAACTAGATAATGACAATTTACTAACGTTCTATCCTAATTTTCAACCTCTAAATCTTCCTATTTATAATCATATTGATCATGTCCTCGATAAACCAGAAAGCTAGTATAAGACAATGGCTAGTTATTAATTATAGAGATAATATATTAAATGTAAGACAGACAAACAAATAAACAAACGAAACCGAAATACCAATATGAAGAAAGAAAATTTTATTAGAGTATGATAATAAAAACATTATTCTCAAGAACAATATTCATTCTATTAAAAAAAATATGACTACCTACCTATAAATTAAATATAATCCTTTTTTTTTCTATTTTGTTGAAGGTCCTTCAAGACGAATATAATCATACATGAGTCCAGTAAAAGGGCCATAAACTGATGCTTGCTTCAAATATATTATATTTTCACCGATATAAAGTTGTGTCCCTGGAAATTCAATATCGAAAGTCATGTATAATCCATGAATTCCATGTCTTGCTATTGCATTACTCATCCCAATTGGTGAACTATCAAACCATGGTCTTGGTTTTGATGGAGTATTTATCCACACCTATAAAAATAAAAATTCAACAAAAAAGTTAGAACGACGATTAAAATAAGATTTTTGTCATGTATATTATTATTCAATACGTGTAACATAAAGCTATATATATGTAAGGGTAAATAACATTTTTGTTCCTTCTATTGTTAGTAAATTTGAATTATAATTTTGGTAATACATGATTAATTACTTGAAATGTGCATTTTTTGACCATTCCCTTACTTGAGAATATTCACAAATTTTCAGAATTATTAACTTTTATACCATTTATATGAGGGTAATATATATATATATATATATAAAAGTAATCAAAATCAGAATTAATCAATAACTGACTAGCGACTAGAAGTACTATAAACTTTTGGTCGCTAGTCAGTTATTGATTTAGTACATAAAACTTAAACACGATCGATATTTGATTTTCTTTAATTTTTTAATTATTTTTTTCTTTCATGAATTTTATAAACAAAAATATGTTGAGTATTGAGAGTAGAGATGAAGATTCCATACTAGTAAATGAGCATAAGATGCAGAAGCCAAAGCTATATGAAGATGATAAGTGCCACTAGAATCCACATTTTTAACATCAAATACAATTTGCCATGTTGTTGCTGAAAAACTCCTATCCTTATTCCTCCTGCAATTAATATTAAAAAACATGAAGTTATTATAATTATTAAAAAAATATAGACAAATAAATAATTTAAACAAAATTAATAGTTACCTGTTTACATGGGCAAAAAACCAATCTTTTCGAAAATCACTAACACCAATTTTGTACACTAAATCTCCATTAGGATATAAATCAGTGTAACGATCCCATAAACCATATTGTCTAAACCTGTAATTAGCAACATATCATGATAATCAAATTAGAAAAAAAACACAAACATCTCACGTTCACGTAAGATCTAAGAAAGGGTCGCAGATATAGACAGTCTACCCTAATGTAAATATTAGTGACTGGTCGAACCCGTATACTTACTTATGTATGGTAGTGTTAGTGTACAAATAATTTTGAAGACCAGGCAATGGATCAGGTATAAAAAATTCATTAGCAGTTCTATCTGGAAATCCAATTTCCCATAGTGGTGGACCATTTCTTGGAGCTTCAAATATAATTTGACCTAAGTTTGTGTCCTTTCCTGCAAAAAATAAATTTATATAAGTTAGAAATTTTTTATACAATAGTATTTATTAATTTTATATTATATGACACTTTTTTCTTTTCAATCGATTAAGAAAAGACATTGCATATTTAAGTTCAGAAATTCTAAAGATACTTTTCGTACGTGTCAAAAGTACTTTTTTTAAAAATAAAAAATATGTTCATTGTCACATAAAATGAAGCAGAATACCTTGTGTGACGGTTATATAAGAAGAGAATTTGTAATCTCCCAAAACTCCAGAGACCCAAGAATATACTCCATAAATTCCAGGTCTAACATTATTTATCTTGAAATTACCAGAATCATCAGTTTGAGTCCAAAATTGATAACCCTATCATCAATAATAATAAATAAATAAAACAACATAATTAATTAAAAATGTAACCATATATTCAAGTAACTATATAATTAAAAAAAAATACATTATATTACCTTGGTTTCACTTTGCCAAGATCCAACAAGTCCAGGTTCAGCAAGTCCAATAAATGCATTTAATGCAGGCAAAGCATCTACATTTATGTACCTAAAAAGACATTTATTAAGTTATAAATAATCTAATTAACTTATATACGTACAAATGCAATAATTTGGAACATGCAACTCCAAATATACCCTTCCACGGTTAGTACAAAGGGTATATTTGGAACTTTTTAATTATTCATAGGTAAATTTGAGACAAAAGATAACGATGGATGGAGGATTCTATGAGCTAGACGTCAGACTAACGAATGACAAATATAAGTCAAAATCCAATAAGTTGAGGGTATTTTCTCACTTCGTTCTTTATATTGCCAGTATATATACGTTAAACTCGATTTTAGTTAAATCACTCACTAATCTATATAATAACTAAGAATTATAAAATAATAATTACCAGTCATGAACCATTAATTGACCACTAACTGAGCCACGTTGATTTGCATGAAGATAATCTATTGATGCAGGAAAATCATAGGGCCATTTATTTGTTTCTTCATTCATCTGCAAAAATTAACAAAATATTAGTTTTCACTAATAGAATTTAAATTAATTAAGTAAAATTAACAATTAATTAATTACCTGTCTTTTAGCATCTTCCCAAAGTATGGTATGATCATTGGTAGAATCTGAATTAACATAAAAAAATACAGGCCCAAAAACTTTAGTCCATGCTTCTCCATTTGTTAATGAAACTCCCAATTGTGGCCCAGCATAATGCCCACTGAAAAATATCTGTAAAAAAAAATAAAAAATATATATATATGTAAATTACTCAAACATTTATAATAATTTATAATTTCATTTACAAAACGTTTTCAATAGACTTTTCATCGAAAATCTCATATTTCTGATAGGACCATTGATCGAAACTTGAAAACTCATTCCTTTTTAGTAGTAGTATCTGTATGTATATCGTTTTTCATAGAGTTTAACTTCTATGCATTATTACAATAACTATAGCATATCCAATGTAATTCTACAAATGGGGTATAGGGAGGATAGGATCGATGTATGCAAATCTTATCTCTACCTTTGTGAGTGACATTAGAGAGATTGTTTTTGATGAAGTAAATCAAAATAGGATTGAAAAAAAAATAACAACAAGATGAACATAAAGCAAAATTTCATATTTCCAACAAGAACGTTGACAAAGTAAAAAATTGTTACACTGTCATTGTATATAAGTTTCATATTTCCGACAAGAATGTTCACTACTTTTTAGTGATACTAGTAAAATATACATGTCACTTCTAATTTCATAGAGTTTGACTTTTGTATATTAACAGTATAAAAATTGTTATATTATCGATGTATACAAGTTAAACGCGTTATATATATAAGATAATTGTAGCTAAAAAGATATATATACTTACAGCCATAGATGTTGGACCAACATGAGAGGTAAGATCTTGCTTCATAGGTCCACCATTACAATATTCATAACTTGGTGAAATTACCCAAAACCCCATGTGTGGAGTATCACTTATCCAGCCATGAACTTTAATATTTTTAATCTCATCTGTATATTGGTACTTGTCATCAACCTAAAAGATAAAAAAAAATACCTAAAATTAACAAAACGTTTAACTTATATACATTGACAGTATAAAACGCTATCAATACAAAACTTTATCATATCAAACTTGACGCTAAAAATTAACTACTCCGAACATTTTATATTATCAGTGCATAGAACGTAAACTCGATAAAATATTGTTACCTCATCTTTGAGTCTAGGGTTTGATGGATTTGTAATTTTAACAGCTTCTCTATAATCTAATGTTTGACCACTTGCACGATCCTCTTCTGTTGGCATTATCCTTTGTCTATCGTCTGATATTGCCATAAAATGAAACCTAATAATAAAAAGGAAATTAGAAAAAAATAAAAATATTATACACACAAATTTAATATCCAAGATAGTAATTGTCCTTTTAATTTATATTCGAATTTTCGGAAAAAATAAAATATAAATTGCTTGTGGAAAACATTTATGATAATCTAACGGTTTCAGAAACGTTGATCGTTATAATGAAATTGTTACAGAAGATTGTTATGAAGAGACAATCCTCAAATATTTTAAGTACAGTTAAACCTCTTTATTTAGAGGCATTGTTTGGTTGAATATTTTTTTAATTGGTATAATGAATACTGTTATATAAATTATATAACATAACATGAAAATTCGATTCCAAAAATTTGAATAAACTTACAGTGATTTGCTGAGCTTAATAGCAATTCTAGCTTCATCCAAATTTACAGCTGGCCATCCTTTTAAATGTTGAAATATTCCATATGAATAAAATCCAGAACTCCCACGTAGCATCACATACCTATATATTTATTTTTATAAATTTTTTTCATATAATTCACGACAGCTCAGTGCACAAAACATTCAGCGTTATAATACAGGATTCAAGAAAGGGTCACACTTCAAGGGGTGTGATGTCTGATCACACGAAGACAACTTTACAGTTATTCCAAGTCTTCCGACCCTTCTTTTTTCATATAATTTCAATATACTATATTATAAAATCTCACCTTTTGTCAACATTTAGAGGAGGATTGTTACCATTCAAAGGATCATGTATTTTTTGGAAAGAAACTTCAACTTTGTTATCATCTTGTGCTATCACACTAAATTTTGATGCTAAAAGCCTGCCAAAAAAAATCAAGAAAAAATGTACATAATTTTTTTTTTTAAAATGTAACTAAATAGAAGAAAAGAAAATTACATTAATTTAAAACATAATTAAAAATCTTACGTGTCAAATTTACCATTCCACATAGTATCCCAATATCTGCATGAGTTGTAATTAATAAATCAAATGCATTAATTTAATTAATTACCACATAATATATTTATTAATCTAAAATTATAAAAAAAAAAAATTAGCTTACCCTCTTTGTGTTTCTTGTAAAGGTTCAAGGAGATTATCAATACCATTATATTTAACTCCAAACATAGAGCCAGTAGGATTAGTTAAAGAAAGTTGAACAATGCCATTATCAATTACCACCTAATAAAATAAGTTAATAAAAAAAAATTAGCTCATAAAGTTTTTTTTTTATAAAAAAAAAAACTCGTTTAACTATCGAAATAGTATATAAAGTACTGAAACAGTCGAACAGAAAAAACAAATAAGGGATTTTTTTACGTATTGACTTGTGACCGTCAATGTGACCGGAGGAGAAACTTGTTGCAATTTGGGACTCTCTTTGGTTGAAGTATTCCTGTAATTTAATTACAAGAGGAAATTAAAAATAATATATGTATATATAACATAATAAATAAATAAATATTTTAGTTGTTAATTATTATTATTATTAATTATAATTATTTTTTATAGTACGTACCGATTGTCATGATGGTTCACCCTTGAACCATTGACAAGCAAGAAAAAATGGAAAATAATAGCAAAGCAATACAAAACTATTTTGTTTTGCTTTTTGAAATCCATTTTCTCCATGTTTTCAACGCTGCAATTAATAGAATTTTTTTAAAAAAACATCAATGTTAGAGAAAATCCAAAAATATATATTATCATATATCATTCATTGCATGCAAAAAAAACAACAAATAGTTCTAAAATATGGATCTGATCGAGCCTGATATTGAATATGAAGTCACTTTTGTTAGATAACGTTTTATTCTCAATTGATCTGAATTTAATCAGAACCCCAATGGGTCCGATTATCAGGTGGGAAAACCACAAATATGACAATATAGAGAATTTATACATCAAAATAATTCACTTTAACCTCCTATATAACATGCTCTATTTTTTCAAACGACATTATAAAGATTTACCTATTATTGTAAATCAACTCAATCAAGGGTATGAAGTAGCGTGACTAGAATAATCCAAGAACAATTATATTATGCATACAGAAAATAATATTATGTATATAGATTGAAAACAACTTTTTGAAAGATGTATACTAAAGTTTTAAACATCCTAGCTTCACTACTGATTATTTAATTTGTATGATATACAAAAATATACATTGTAGTTTAAATGCTAAACAAAATCCAATAATATTGAGAGAAAAAAGTGTGTGAACCTTAAGACAAAACAAGAACTTGTTTTCTAAATTCTAAGGAGAAGAATTACAATATAATTAGTAAAAAACACAGGTACAATTTCTATGGGTATATATAGGAGCTTACTTGCCCTTAATATGTAATTAATAAATTGTTAAGTATACTACGGAGATATTCCTTATTTAATTTCTCCAAATTTAACTTAAGGTAATATGGAAAGTTTAATTATTATTTTTACAGTAAAATGGGAAGTTGAACTTTATTTATTTATTTGTTTTTATGAAGAAAAAAACACACACACACAAATTAGTACTATTTTTTCCAACACAAGGCGGCTTCATGAAGAAAAAAAAAAAACTTACCATAAATGTTAATTTATGTAAGAGAATATTTGTATTTAATAAATAGAATAATTGTACATTTTA
Source organism: Solanum etuberosum (assembly GCA_029582245.1). NCBI lineage: Eukaryota > Viridiplantae > Streptophyta > Magnoliopsida > Solanales > Solanaceae > Solanum > Solanum etuberosum. The sequence goes on along the minus strand of JAJONR010008569.1, from coordinate 19,277 downwards.
CAATTAAAAGTTGGATGTTAAAAAAATATACTAGAAGTACCATAAAGATGCAACGTTTTTTAATTTCGATTTGATGAAAATAGTACATTATAAAATATCCATCAAAGTTTACATAATTTAACTCTCGAAAAATTAAACATGATAATTAATTTGGGATGGCGAGAATATAAGGCAAGGAATTCGTAGAACGAAGAAAAACTCAGTTTATATTATACTTCTTTGAATATAAGCATAAGAAAGTTACACCAAACAAGGAAATATTTTATTCTATTAATTTATTTTTCCTTAGTTTTTTTTTCTTTCTTTTTTTTACGTACCCAACATAATACTTTGTAGTTCCCAAAATACCATATAGACAAACTTAGTTTCAAACAACAAAAAGTTGGTTTAATCAGAGATTTTGAATTCAAACAATGTGGATGAAGAATTTCTCGGTAGTATATGCTTTTTAAACCTTTGATCGTCCTACTCAATGCTAATTCAAATTAGTTGAACATGATAACTTAAACGGACAGAAAAAACTTTAATAATTATTTTGATTTTAACGGTTCAAGATTAGTAGATTAAGAAATAAATATCAATTGTTCTTCTTGATCATTCAAATTCTATCAACATGTACAATCCAAAAATTTCGCCATTCTATATCATCTAAAAGTTTAAGTAAAACATTAATTCCTTCAGACTAATCGCTTTCATCTGAAGGACCTTCGAGACGAATATAGTCATACATAAGTCCTCTAAAAGGCCTATCACCTCTACTTTGCTTGAGATACATAATATTTGTACCAGAACCAAGGACATAGCCAGGAACATTTATAGTATATAGCCTGTATATTCCATGTATACCATGTCTTGCTATAGCGTTATCCTTGCCAATCAACCCTGTCGAATAGTGAGGAGCATCGATTTCTGGATCATTGAATCGAACCTAAAACGTTGGAACAAATTAAACATGCAATTATAAGTCGATAAAAGCTATATAGAAATAACGTTTACTGACCATTTTTAGGCCTTGTCTTTGAAATATAGCCTATGTCATGATGTTACAAATTCCACAGACGAAACTTCATGACAATGACTATTTTTCAATTACAGGACCAAAAAGTGGCTATTTGTTAGTCACAAATAAAATGGTTGAGAAAGATTTTTTGTACATACTTGCAATTCAGCTTCATGTGCTGAAGCTAATGCTAGTTGAAGAGTATAGTTTGATGATTGATCAACATCTTCAAGATCAAATAGAACTTGCCATGTTGTTGGTGCATAAGTCTTGTTCCCATCATCACTATATATATCACCAAAGTCACAATCAAGATTCTATAAAGTCAACGTTTGATACGACAAAAGTCATTTTCTAGTGGTTGGTTATGAGAAAATATTTTTCAGACTCGTCAAAAATATCGTAGGATACATAATGGATCATACAAAAATATTCAATTTTCGAGGATCTGATATACATGTGCGACAACATTTTTGGAGGGTTTGAGCAACATATGATAATAGATGCTAAAGCATGTAAAGATGTAAAATATATCTATGATTAAAAAAAACACTTTGTTCGGACTCTCCAAAAGTATCGCCGGCTACATGTAAGATCGTACAATTTTGGAGGATCTAATATACAGGTGCGACGACATTTTTAGAGTAGCAACATAACTACATAAGATAAAAAGATGCTAAAGGGTGTAAAGAAGTTGTGAACATACTTGTAAAAATATCTATTAAGATGAGCAAAGAACCAATCTGTTTGATAGTTACTGAATCCAATAGTAAACACCAAATCATCATCAGGGTATATCTCTGTATACCTATCCCATAATCCATATTGCCTATACCTGAAAGATCCAACAAATTACATTTCTCGACAACAATAACATATTCAGTATAGTAGGGTCTACGTAGACCTTACCCATACCTTAGTGAGGTAGAGAGGCTGTTTCCGACCCTCAAATTACATTTCTCAACAACAATAACATATTCAGCATAGTAGGGTCTACGTAAACCTTATATGTACCTTGATGAGGTAGAGAGGTTGTTTCCGACACAAAAGCTAGATATTTAAATGGAATTTTTCTAACCTTTCTTGATTATGTACAACATATAATTGGTTCAAGAGTTTTGGTTGTGCATCAGGAATGAAGAATTCAGCAGCTGTTCTATCAGGAATTCCAATTTCCCACAATGTTGGACCATTTCTTGGAGCATCATATATAAGAGTTTCTACCCTTTTTCTTGATCCTGTTTTATACATAAACATATTAGATATATTTTAGAAAGAATTTAATATTACTTATAGCCAATCAATAAAAATTTCAATAGATACAAAGATCTCAGAAGGGAGTCCTGGAGCAACAGTAAAGTCTGAGACGTGGAATCAGCTAGCGATACTTGCATCAAGACACAGGCAATTTACATCATGACACCCTTTAGGTATGCCCCACCATGACCTTACATTAATAAGAATTGTTTCGTGCACCAAGCAGACTTTTTTTAGGTACTAATTAGATTTGAACCCATAATTGTTGAAAGCATTGGATTTAAATCATCATGGACTCTACTTTTCACCTATGTTGCTAGGGACTCTCCAAAAATTATGTCTCACAGTGTCAGATCCTCAAAAAAATGCACTACTTTTGAAAGATCCGGTATGCAATCAAGGTAAAAATAACGGACTTAAGATATCACCTAACTATTTGATGTAAATGGAAGAGTAATTAAAACATTACTCCCTCCATTTCGATTTACCAACATTGAGAAGCTTATGACATATTTAACCCCACAAGTTTTTAAAAAAAATCATTTTTTTCTTAAACTCCGTGTCAGTTCAAACATAGAATGAAAGACGTATTTCCTGACCTGGGGTGACAATAATGTACGGATCGTACATGTAGTCTCCAACAAATCCAGGCACCCAAGCATATAAACTATAGTTCCCTGGAATAACATTCTTGATCAAGAAATAGCCCTCACTATCTGTTTGAGTCCAAAATTGATAAGCCTAAAGAACAAAGATATAAAATGGTTAATTTTGCAATTCAAGTAACAAGTAACAATTCACAAAAATGACCTAAAATAGATAAAAATAGCAAAAAATGACCTTATTTTCTAGTTGCCAAGATCCAACATTTCCAGGAGCAGCCAGTCCAATAAAAGCTGAATTTGCAATAATAAGACTTTGGCTAACATAACTACAAAAAAAGGGGCAAAATTTTTGTTAACAAATCACTCTTTTTTTAAAACATAAAATGGGCAAATTTATGGTAAATGTACCTATCTCGAACGAGCAATCTGCCACTTACAATACCACGCTGATCAGCTCGAGCATAATCCTCCGAAAGAGGGAAATTATACGGCCAATTTTCAGTCTCAACGAGCATTTGTTCTTTTGCATCGGTCCAAAGTGTGAGAGTGTCTGGCTCATCAGGTGAAAGTGAGTTCATGTAGACAAAAACAGGGCCAAAAACTTTTTTCCAGGGCTCTCCATTTCTAAATTTTAGTCCCAATACTTCTCCAGCATAATGTGTACTAAAGAACATCTGTTACATATTTTAATAACAATTGTGAGTACTCGATAAATAATCCGATCAATGTAATGACCATGAGTATGTGACCATTTATCAAAGAACGACTCTGATTGGCAAAGGTTGATCTATTGATCGGTCAAGTCATATACATTGACCAAATAAGAAGATATGGCATTAAGAGAGTTAATGTCCATCATCATGGACTTGCATTTAGGCCAGCCACGAGCTAGTGGAACACGAGAGCCCATGACATCACAACGTCCCAAAAATTTGGGCACGGTATGAGTCATTCTCATTGAAATTTTTTAAAAGCATACACGTGTCATACATCTATTGATTTGATGAGAACATACGTACTTACATTTAAATTTACTGGGCCGGTATGAGAGGTAAGGTCTTGTTTTACAGGCCCACCCGTTCTGAATTCATCGGTTGGCGTAATCATCCAAAACCCGGTTCGTGGAGTCGGGCTGATCCATCCATGGACCCGGTTATCCTTGTTTTCACAAGAATATTGATATTTGTCATCAACCTAAAACACATCAATAAAATTTGAAGGGCACAAGAGCTAAAATAAAATAGGGATAATCACGGCCCCAAATGCTTCCACCATCTAGTATACACAATATACATATAATATTCATTTATCATAGTGTATATATTGTGTATATTTCAATCATACTGATAAACTAATAGGCCGAACGATATAATAAATATTCATAACTTCCCAATGTATCATGAATTTACCTCTCCTTTGATGAAAGAATTGTTTGGGTTTGTAAGAAGAACAGCTTCACTATAATCAAGTTTTTGGCCCACTTCACGGTCATGGGCCGTTGGCATAATCCTTTGTCTTTCATCTGAAATTGCCATATATTGGAACCTGGCCCAACAATGAAAATTATCAACTTCAATTATTTTAAAAAACAAAAATTATAAATCATTAACCCCACATCCCTTTTTTTATGAAAAATTAATAATAAAGAAACCCAAATAGGGGGCGAGGGGGATGGGTTGATCGGTTTGCAAAACATCTCGTGTTAGCAGGGTTTGGCGAAGGGTCCTCAACCTGCTAGGAGTGTGATGTAGACAGTCTACCCTAATGAAATCATTAGAGGCGTAACTACATTGATCAAAGGGTGGTTGTTTGAACACTTGTTACTGTGCATATAGAAAATAATATTGTATATATATAAGTCAAAAACAACTTTTTATAAGAAATATATACTAAAGATTTGAATATCTTATCGAAATTCCTAACTTCGCAGTAGGTGGCTGCTTCTACCGCTCGAACCAGAACAATATAATAGAATTTTAACGATATGATAAGGAAATATATACATACAATTTTTCCTTGAGCTTGAAGACAATTCTTCCTTGGTAAACATCAATATCTGGCCATCCTTCTAAACGCTCCAAAATTCCATAACAATAAAATCCGGAAATTCCTCTTAATATTATAAACCTACAAAAAAAAAAGGTGAAAATCAAATATTACATATCTTAAATAAATTATAAAAGCTTAACTATATAATTAAAAAAAAATTAGGAAAAAAATTAGCACCTTTTGTCAATATTCATGGAAAGTCGTTTGGAATTTAAAGAATCCCAAGTCCTCGTAAATGAAAGCTCCACTTGATTTTCATCTTCCATAATAACCTTAAAATCTGTTGCATGAAGTCTGTATACACATGACATAAATTGTTTAGTTTTATCCTTCGTTATACTTCAAAATTACTAATAGTTTTATCCTTCGTTATACTTCAAAATTCCTAATAGTTTTATCCTTCGTTATACTTCAAAATTCCTGTCACTAATTAACGAAGTTCTAATGTGAAATGAATTGACAATGCATCAAAATAAAAAAAAAATATAAACTTATCCTAGTTATGTTTGGATCAGCTTACATACAACTCGACTAATTTTATTTTGTTCTTTTCCAATTACATTTAAGAGTCAAAACTCGTAGAAAATTAAAAAAATATATACATATAGAGAACAAGAAAACTTACTTGTCAAAAATCCCTTTTTCTTCTGGTTTGTTCCAAACAATATCCCAATACCTAATTTTATTTTCAAGTATTACAAAATTAAGTGAATATTATAACAAAGAAAAAATATTTAAAATGAAATAAATAAAAGGTTTTAAAAAAAAAAAAACTTACCCTCTGTTATCATCTTTATTTCCATTTTCCAATAAATTATCAATTCCATCATATTGTATTCCAGTGACCATTCCACCAGGAACAGAAAAAGTAATATTAAATATTCCATTATCCACCACAACCTTCAAAAGAAATTTTTTTTGAATAAGAAATAAATAAGAATATCATATCAAATCTTTTATATTTCAACTTATGTTGCTCGGACTTATGAAAAATGTCATTAAATGTGTGTCAAATCATTCAAAATAAAGTAGCACATTTTTGAAAGTTCTACACAAATACGATAATATTTTTGAAAAGTCTATACAGCGTAAAAAGTAAAAAGGTTTAAAAAGAGGAAATAGAAGATTTTACATAATCATCATCCAGTCTTAAAATTTGCACTGGTGGAAAAGATTGCTGCTCAAGTTGACTATTTTTCTTTAATACATTCCTGCAAAACAAATACCAAAAAGAAAAAAAAAACACAAAAATTAAGAATCAAGTAATAGGAATGTGAAACTTTCGACATGAATTTAAATTTAATCAGGCTTCAATTTAAATATCAAACACCGAGTGAAAAATCAAAAATAAAAATAAACACAACAAATATAATAGGATGAATAAGACTCCTTTAACCTCAAACTTTGAAAATGATAATATTACTAATAATAGAGAACACATCCCTACTACCCCACCCACCCCACCTCAATTAGTAATGATAAAATTATCTATATACCAAACATAATAAAATAAAAAAATAACTTGAAAATATTTTCCGTTTCACAAAATATGTCAAAAGTTGGTAACATAGAGTCACAAGTACCAAAGAAAAGTTAGATTCCTTATTCACGGGTTCTCATTTAACCAAAAACCACCTGGCTATGTTGACCCGTAAATCAGTAACAGAGTCAAAATTTTTACTATAACAAATTAAAATACAAATATATATATATATATAAAAATAATACCAACGAAATTCAACATAAATTATATATAATTTTTTTAATTCATATACATGTAATTTTTCAGCAAACAAAATTATTACTTAATTTAGGTTAAAGAGAATTATTTTTAAAAAAAAAAATTCTTTTTTTTCTCCTTTTTAAATGTTTTTTTTAAAAGGCATGTTCACGAGATTATATTGTGTGGTGTGAAAAGTAAAACATAAAGATAGGAATTTGGATGATTCTGTTTAATAATGGAAAAGAGGACTAAGTTAGTTCATATGAGAACGAAAAAATATGTGTGTGAAATATAATGACAAATTCTTAGAGCATTTTTTGTTTTTTCCAACACACACAAACTTAACATGTGTCATTCACTCGATTTTTAAATTATTTTCAACAACAATAACATTCTTTCGTATAATTTTACGAGTAGAATCTAAATTTTGTCCCTAGAAGAAGATCGCTCCGGAATCACTGTAATAATGTAGAGCGTATAGAATAGCGATTTTCGATAGAAAAATGGGTCAAGAAAATTGTTCTCTAGGATCTTTCTAAATTATTTTAGTATTTAATTTTCCTATCTGTCTAAAGTCTTGATAACGGAGTCATACAATTTTTATACTAGCAGAAAAAAATAAAAATAGTCGACGAAGTGTGCCAGCTAATTCAGACACCACAGTCATTCAAAATACAAAAATATCAGCTCAATTAGGACAGGAACAAATATTAAACATACAAAATCTTGGTCAAACTTTAATTAAATGCAGGTCAAATAACAGAATACTAATTAAAATAAAAGTAAAGAACACTAACTGTTTTGTTAATGTAGATTCAGCCAGCAAAAATAGTTGAAGCAAAATTCCCAATAATCCAAGAACAAAGCTCCATTTTTTCTTCATTTTTTCACCTTCTAAACAAAATTTACACAAAAAAACATTATTTATAAAAGAATCATTTTCTCGTATACAACGAAAAATAAAATTCTAAGAAGAAAAATAATAATATATATATAAAGACAATGCATATACCTCTTGTGTTGTATATAGAATGTGAAGAAAGCAAGACAAGAAGAAGCAAAATATTTTTAAAAAATAAAATAATTTTGGTATTTTTTGTCTTGTTTTATAACTAGGGGGTGGGTAGGAAGAAGTAGATGTAAAGATTTAGTGTGAAATCCAAAAGAGTAGTAAAAGCGTTACAACTTACAAGATTTGTTTTGAGAGTTAAATTAGAGCTCAATTTCTTGGGTTTATATAGAGATTATGGCATGTGGTTCATGTGATAATTTGTGTTCCGCGTGGTATATCACGTCACGTAGAATATGTGTCTATTTGGTTAATTGTAAATATGAATTTAAATATTTATTTGTCCACACCTAAAATTGAAAGAGGTAAATATTAGATGAAAATAAAAATTAAATAATATATTTATATATTATGTTTTAATTGTTTAATTCCATTTAAATTTTCTTCTCCCGGAAGACTATCCCCCAACTTCCATACAATGTAGGGCTGTTCAAAACAGAACCGAAACCGATAATTCGAACCAAAAAAAGTTATTGATTTATCAATAATGAGTTATTAGTTTAGCGGTTTTGATTTTTTTTCTTATCGGATTATCGGTTCTTAACGGTTTGAGGTTTTTTTTAACGGGTTAACCGATAAGCCAATAGTAAATTAAATAATTATATTTATACTATTTTGTATATAAAGCCCTTGACTTAGAGTTTGGTTTCCTACTTTATTTCTGGTTGTCTCAAACTCTTGGTTATTCTACAATATAAAAGTGTTTGCTTTTGAGCAAGATGTAACTTATTAACTCATGTGCATGGTTCATTTTGTTTGTCACCTTGTTTCTAAGTGATTTTCAATGATTTTTTTTATGTCAAATCTTAATGGTTTAACCGATAACCGAACCGATAACAATCAATAACCGATAAACCAATAACCGATAAGTCAATATCTTAATGGTTCTATAACGGTTTAACATCTCTACAAACCAATAACCAATAAGTCAAACCGATAAACTTCAAAATCGAACCGAACCGACCGATACGCAACTCTAATACCTTAATCTGGAATTTGCTCAAATTCGAGATTTTTTATTAAGAGTAAATGTATTTTATTTGTCTCATCACATCTTAAATGGTGATAACGGAATGTAAAGACAGATAGGGGTCTCATAAGGCATGTTAGAGATCAGTTTCTTCTGTGAGCACCTTCTCAATCGAGCTTGTCACACCAGGCTTAATTTACTTATTGCATTTTACATCTTTGATGTGGTTTGTTAGTTGTTGCACAAGAACGAATTCATCCGGTGCACATTTGAAACTAAGATAACAACTACAAATTTTCCTAGGATCCAAAATATAATCTTTTTTTTATAACAGTTTCATTTGTCTAAATACCTTTTAATTGCTAATATAAAGAACATTTAATATAATTTTAAAAATAGATTACATGTTAATGCTAGGAGACAAAGTAATAAAGCTGGAATCTATTGCACGACTCTTGTTGCTTGTGTGTACTATATATGTCCATAGATAGTTTCAAGAGAGGAAAAGATGTGAAATACAGTTCATCAGAAATATAATCCAAAGTTATAATTATAAATATATACATATATATTTTTTTTTTAAATTAACTATTATAGTAAAATGTTATAGAAAGGTTTAACTATATATAAAAGACCTCTTGCTTAATATTGTCAGATTAATATTTGTCTGATGAACTCTCCTAGTTCTCACTAAAATTATCTTTCTTGAAAGGAGATTAATGATATTAATTAAGCAATTTATGAATACAGTACTCTCCCTGTTCCTAATTACTTGTCCACTTTCTTTTTTTAGTTGTCCCTAATTACTTGTCCATTTTAACAAATCAAGAAAGGACAGATTTTTTTTTACCTATTATACCCTCAATTAATTACTTTGAAAAAGGTACAACTTCTTGAAAATTTTAAGTTTTTAATTCATCCACATCATAATTAATAAGGGTAAAATGGTAAACTCACTATATCAATTATTATTTTCTTAATAGGTGTGTCCAATTCAAAAATGGACAAGTAATTAGAGACAGAAGGAGTATTAAGAAGAAAAAAAAGTATGTATTGTTCACTTTGAGTTTATGATCACACAAATTTATCTTTCAAAGCGTGTTTACCATGTGAACTTAATTTATGAATTATAAAGCTTTTTATTTTCGTCTCTCATTTCGATATGAGATTAGCATAAAATATCATATACATATATTTCATTTTTCAAAAACTTGTTAATCTAGAAATTTGACAATCCTGCTTGACCTGCCTTTGGTAGGACTCAGTAGTTGGCAATTCATTTATTTTGTCAAATACAAGTTTGGGGTAGTTGGTTTTGTGGTTTAAACATTTGCCTAAATTCACCAAATACTATGGGTTAGGACAATTGGCATTGGGACCAACATGTGAATATTTAGAGAGCTTCAATGTGTAAAAACAAATTATTACTCCTTATATTTTAAAATATTTGTTCTCTTTATTAAAAATATTTATCTCACTATACTTATTATTTTAGAAATGCAAAATAAAATTAATTATTTTTTCCTATTTTACCCGTAGTAGTATTATTCTTGAAGACTATAAATATTTTAATTATGACTCATAAATAGAGTATTTGGTGTAGAGAAAATACATTTTAAGATATAAATAAAGATAAAATAGTCAAATATCTATTCTAATTAATATTCTCTTAAGAAGTATGTAAATAAAAAAAATACTTACAACTCCCTCCGTCCACTTTTATTTGTCATGTTGCGCTTTTCGAAAGTCAATTTGACTAATTTTGAAAGTCAAATTAGATTACATTAATTTGATATTTTAAACAAAAAACTTAGATATTCAAAAACTATATGGAAAGTATTATAAATTGTAATTTTTTGCATGTCAATACGATGAAACAATGCATCGTAAAATATTAGTCTTATAATTTGACTCTAAAAAAAGAAATTATAACAATTAAAAGTAGACGGAAGAAGTACTTCAACATTGATGTGTAATTAATCTACTTATAAATATTGGTATTTTAAACAAAATTAAGTAGTCATTTATAACTCTTTCTGTTTCAAATTTATCCATTTTTTGTTTCATTAAATTATTTGGAGCACCAATTAAATGAGATCTCTAATAAAATAAAATTAAAAGGTCATTATAAATAAATAACCGTGTGATTAAGATTATCAAATGTCTCTTTTGATGAGAACGGGGTTTAAGGCTTTAAGCAATACTTCGACATGTTTATTCAAATTCAATATTTTCGGCACAAAACATAAATTAAAATGTCAGAATTCATTAACATTTGAACAATTTTTTACATATTAATTACTCTCACCGTCCAACAATAGTTGTTCACTATACTATATTGAGATGTCCAACAATATTTGTCCACTTGATGAAATCATTGAATAATTTTACATTTAGTTTCTAATTTACCCTTGTCATTTCTCTATTACATTTTTTGAGATATTATAGGCATATATGCTGTAGTTTTTGGACGGTAGGGCACCAATGTCCCAAAAGTATGACGGAGGGTATCTGCATACCATTTACAATAGTTCAGGGTATATTTATCCTTTTTCCCTTTCTATAATGGCTTATCAGAAAAGTGGTTTTGAAAAAAAAGTCGGCTAATTCATTTGAAAAGTGTTTTTCATAATCAAATTGTGTTTGAATAATCGTTTTTTAAAAAGTGTTTTTAAGAGTCAAATTTTAAAAAGGACAACTATTTATGTACTTCTAATATTGAAATTATTTTATGGAGAGAAACTATTTTAAATATCTATTATAAAAAGTTGATTAAATTATTATTTTTTTAAAAAAAAAAAATTACATGTTTAAATTTTCAATCAATATTATACCTTTTTTGGGAGGCTGAAATCTTTAATTGTTATTTTTTTTCTTCTAAAATTGTAAAAATATTATTGTTACCTTTTTGCTAATTCTACAAAATAATACGTAAAATAATATATAATATATATAATATATAATATAATGATATATAAACGTAAAATAAATTATAAAATTTATTAAATAAAAATAAAAAATAAAATTTTAAATGAAATTTAACCAAACTTATGAAATATGTTAATTAATTAATAAGAAATATATTGGTAAATATGTATATATGAAAATGATATTTTAGTCTTGAGAAAAATAATTTTTTGTTCTGCTTTTTTTAAAAAGTCGTAATATTTAGTTTCTTCCCAACAACAGAAAAACGGCTTCTGTTTCTATTTTAAACTCTTTTACTGATTTCTCAAACACTTAATTTTTCAACAAAAGTAGTTTTTTTTCTTCAAAATAAGTGTTCTGGCCTCCCAATAGCAATGCCAGACAGACTCTAAGAGCTAGTTTGGATTGACTTAAAAGTTGGTCAAATCTATTTTTAAATCATTTTTAGCTTTTGTGAGTATTTGACAAAGGTAAAAATAACTTAAAATAAGTAAAAATGACTTGAAAAAAATTAAAAGTTAAAAATAGGTACTCTCCTACTTTTCATTTTTTAACTTAAAAGTTACTTTAGTTTGACTTTTTAAAATTTTTTTTTTTTAAGTTAAGCCAAACGAGCTCTAATAGATAAGAAAAATGTATTTAGTAGAATATATTAAGTTTATTTTAAATTCTAAATTCAATTTAATTAAAAAATGTGCAAAAGTCATAAAAGACAGATAATATGAACGGAAAATAATAATTACCATGGAAAGGGACTTAAACTTTTCTGTCACTATTAAAGAGCAGGATTTGTTGGTTTCGAAGCCAGTTCTTGGTTTTGTAACAAACTATTTTGTGATTATTATGCATATTAAATACAGATAACGCCATATTTAAGAATGTAAGATAAGTTTGATTAAAATGGATCATCGATAGAAGCATATTCAAAATTTAAATTAAATGTAGGTTCAATCTTTTAAGAACCTTAGCAATGAATCTATTATATTTTTAAAGTCAAGGGTCACAACTTTAATATTTTTTTACACATAAACTAATTCTATAAAAAGATGACAAATATCTGTAATTGAACTTATTTTGAATTCCACTTTTTACTAAGTTTCATTTTTATTGGTACCATATAGAGCCCCCACCCCCACCCTAAAAAAGATAAAAGAAAAAAAAATAGAATGGACCCCTACAAGAATTAAAATTTAAAATAATAATTAAGAAAACTCAAATTTGCTAAATATGACAAAAATTATACAACTCAATTGACACAAATTGATAATCGAGAAGAGCACTTTTGAACTACTTAACACAAATTGATAATCATATAAAAGAAATCATCAAATGACGATATCAAAGCATTTTTTTTTTCTTCAAAAATTGAATTAATTTACGAAAATTTGCAATCACGAACAAGAATTTTATATTGTTTAATATTCATTAAATAAAAGAAATCAATTATTAGGGATGGTTTATATAATCTGATAAAATGACTAGAGTTAACGTTGATGATGTTTTTAAGCTAGTACTTAGTTCGAATAATATACAAGGTTCTCATTTCAAATAATTCAAAATTATTTGTAACCCCATTAACTCTTTTCTACTTTTATACCAAATATACAAGGCTCTTTATGACGTTCAATTTTCAGAAAAGTCAAACTCTATAGGTTATAATTAGGTCAAGAAACTTTGTGTCAAATTTTTGTTTCTATAAAAACAGTACTCCCTCCTTGTATTACTTTATTTGACCCCCGTTGATATAACGCATCTCTTAAGAAAGTTTTGATAAAAATGGAAATGACTATTTTTAGCATGAGAGTCAAATAATATGAAACGAATGGGAGCATTTTCGTTGTCCAATGACTTTAATATGAAAAATCCTTTTTTAATAGAAGTATGCAAAAGGTGAATATAAAATGCACTTTTGTTGCTGGAATTCTGAGGGATCAAAAGTGCTAAAATAAAAAAGTTATGATGAAGATGTGGACGTTTTTATATTTTTTGGGATCATGTGATACCAAATTAAAAGGACCACTCGTGACTTTTAATTAACCTTATTATGATCCATAATAATAAAAAAATAATTAAGAACCTTTTTGTGTTGCAAAGTTTCACACCAGAAAAGAATTATGAAAGGTTTTATAAAAGTTAATTTGTTCGAGCCTTAGTGAATAGGTTTGTGCAAATGTACATGTAAATGACTAAATATAATGTCACTCACAATTGAAATAGAGAAATTACTCACTTTTAACACCAATAGTGGAAAATATATTTACTTGTGTCACATAAGGTAAATATAGGCAAATTTTTATATCGATAACTTGATAGAAGAATCTTTACATTGTCAATGTATATACATAAATAATAACCATTTTATCGTTCTCCAAAACCCACTAATAAAATCACATTGTATATGTTGTCGTTGAACGACCATTTTATCATTGATGAGGTCCTTCTAAACGAAGATAATCATACATTACTCCTTGAAAGGGGTTAGTAGCTATTGCTTGTGTAAGAAAAATTGTGTTTGTTCCTTTTACAAGTAGATTTCCCTTTACTTCGATACTATAAAGAAAATATAATCCATGAATACCATGTCTCGCGATTGCATTATCTCCCCCTATTTTTCCTGTCGTAAAATGAGGTTCTACAACTTTTTCATCGTTGAAACGAACCTTAAAAGAGAAAGAAGTCAATTTTTCATGTATCATTTAAACATAAACAAAAAGAATAGAAAAATTAACTTGATTGAAATGAAACATACTTGTAGTTCAGCTCTTTGAGCTGCTGCAAGAGCCATTTGGAGAGTGTAATTTGATGCATTGTCAATACTTTCAAGGTTAAAAATGATTTTCCATGTGGTAGGTATATAGGTCTTGTTTCCTATGTTCCTGCACAAGGCAGTGACATCGTTATTTAACAACGATAACAACAAATTCAGTATAATCCCGAGGTTTTTATCTTCTTTTTTTTTGTATTTAACTTATGGTTAGAAATAATGCCTATATATATATATGTGTATGCCAATACATACTATGCCTTGATGGCTAATTTACAAAAAAAAAGTTTTAAGTGGCATTCTGGAACACTAAGCTCACACTATGTGCGAAGGTTGTTTTCATGGCTTGAAAGTGACCTCTTGGTCACATAACGGCACTTCTTACCGTTACGCCAGATTCCCCTTCTTTACAAAATGTCCAGGAATTGACGACTTACCCATTCAGTGACTTTGGCACTAGAAGTTCCCAAATTGAGACTATTGGGTAAATTCAATATAACAGAATCGAATGAAACGAAAAAAAGAGGTTAATTCACAAAAAAGTAAAATGACAGTCTGACACACTAAGTTCCCACTATGCGTGGGGATCAGAGAAGGGAAACAACTTGAACTCGTGGCCTCTTGGTCATACAGCAACACCACTTACCGACGCACCAAATTAAATCTCCCCTTACTTACAAAAATGAAAATAACTTCAAAACCAAGAATCATAAGAAACTCTAGGGAATATAATACATACCTAGTAACATGAGCAAAAAACCAATCTTTTGAATAATTGCGAGTCCCAACATTGTAGACAAGATCATTTTCAGGATATAAAACACTATATTGTTCCCACAAACCATATTGTCTAAATCTGCAAACCAAAAATAAAGTGAATTAGCTACAATATTTTCAGGATAACAAGAAAATATTCAAAATAGCCATTGAACATTTTTCGATCATACATTGATTCAAAATTGTTTTGGTATACGTGCACGTTAAATTCTGGAGGTGGCGTTGGAACGAAGAACTCAGCAGCTGTTCGATCTGGTACACCGATTTCCCATAGTGTAGCTCCATTTCTTGGAGGATTATAAACCAAACTCCCTAATTCAATACTAGAACCTGCATTTCGACACACATGAAAATTGAAAGAAAACGAAAATGAGATCGTAAGAGCATTGAAATTAACAAATATGAGTAGTACAATAGTCTCATTCTAAACAAACATCGAATCAACAACATATCCACTGTGATCCCATAAGTACTGGAGTCTGGAGCTAAACTTTGAATTAACAAATAACATAAGGGCTAAGTAAGAAATCGAAACCTGGAGTAACTTGTACATCAAAAGTGTATTTGTAATCCCCAATAATTCCTGGGATGGTTGCATACAAGTTATATGTACCGGATATGACATTTTCTATATTGAAATTCCCACTAGCATCTGTTTTAGTCCAAAACTGATAACCCTGAAAACGAAACGAAATAAAATTACTCTTTTAATAATCTATATAATTAAAAAAAAAGTCTTTAAATAATTTTATGAATCATGCAACTTTACTTTGTTTTCTCTTTGCCAAGATCCAACATCTCCTGGTGGTGCTAACCCTATATAACCGTTGGATGCGGGTACTAAACTCGTAGTGCTGAAAATACAAATTACAGATGTTAAATATTAGTGAAATTTTATTTAATTACACGGGATAAAGCACAAGTATCCTAGACTATGACCGAAATTTCAGAGACACACTTTAACTAAACTAAGGTCCTATTACCTCCGAACTCATTTGTTTTATAATTTTATACACCTTTTGGCTTACATAAGCACACTCCGTGACTCCACGTAGTTGAGGCGCGTGGGAGATGTTTGTATAAAGACTGAATGTGTGCTGGAAGAGTATGTTTATTAATGAAGGCAGCAAGGTATTAAATAGAGTTACAGGGAAAATAATAAAACTCCTAAACAAACTGAACAAAAGTAATCTAAATAAATAATAACTATTGAACTAGTAATGCAATCCTAATACGATTAAACTACTAATTGACGTCCTAACACCAGATGTTCTAATAGTTTGGATGCCACGTAAGTCAAAAAAGGTGTACAAAATTACAAAAAAAAAATGAGTTCAGGATATAAACACCAGACATAACTACCTGTCGTTAACAAGAAGTTGGCCTCGAATAATTCCTCTTTGATTAGATTTGATGTACTCTTCTGAAACTGGAAAATCATAAGGCCAGTTTGCAACTTCTTGATTCATCTGTAAATTCGACGTGGAATGCCTTCATTAATATGTTTACTGAATGACGTAAAAAGAATGACACATTTTTCTATCTTTAGTAACTATTTAACTTTAAAATGTTCATTTTACCCTGAGATGATTTATAGTCAGACAAACATTTATAACTTGTTTTAGACTATAAGTTTTCAAAAGTCTTTTTTTCTTTCTTGAATTCCGTGTCAAGTCAAACAACATCACGTAAATTGGGATGACAGGAGTAGCAAGATTAAATCATTACCCTTCTCTTAGCATCATCCCAGAGTATGGTGGGATTGTCCATAGCTGAAGAATTTGAGTTAAGATACAGAAATACAGGGCCAATAACTTTATTCCATGGCTCTCCTTGTTGAAATTTGATAACAAGATCATCTCCAGCAAAATGTTTACTTACAAATATCTGAGATTATGAAGAAATATTCAATAACAACTACTACTACTAGTACGTCTGAGTTTCAAACAAGTCGTATATAATTAATTCAAATGTACTTACAGATAGTACAGTTGGACCAACATGTGAAGTGAGATCTTGTTTGTAAGGTCCTCCAGTACGAAATTCATCATTCGGAATTATCATCCAAAATCCTACTGGAGGATTAGTAGAACTTACCCATCCATGAACTCTATCGTCTTTGTTATCAGTTGCATAAAAGTATTTGTCATCCACCTGCAAATTTGTAGATGTGAATTTGTGACTTCCTAGAAGGTCACATGTTCAAGCTGTGGAAACAGACTCTTGCAGAAATAAAAGGTAAGAATTGCATATAGTAAACCCTTGTGGTCCAGCCCTTCCCCGGACCCCATGCATAGTAGGACCTTAGTGCATCGAACTGCACTTCTCTATCTAGGACGAAGGACAACATGTTTGTATAATAAACAACTTCAATCTCCTCCTAACATAGGTATTGTTGACGATATAATTAAGTAAATAAAACTGTCTCATATAACATATTAAGCTTTTAGATGATCTGGTCACACGCGTTCAACAAATACATGGTCTAGAATACGATGGATCCTACCTCTCCTTTTAGATCTAGATTAGTTGGATTTGTCAAAAGAACCGCTTCTTTGTAGTCAAGCACCTTCCCCATCTCTCGATCCACTGGCATTGGCATGATCCTCTGCCTCTCGTCCGAGATAGCCATGTAATGAAACCTATAAATTAAAACATCAAGTTTCATAATCTGACCTTACCTCTACCTCGTGGAGATAGAGAGGTTATTTCCAAAAGACCCTCGGCTCAAAAACAGATGATATCTTAAGTAAATGATGAGAAAGTTTAAATCAGTACATGTCCTGTTGAAGCTTAAAGACAACTCTTAGATTTTCGATATATACAAGGGGCCATCCTTCTAAACGTTCAACGATAGCATATGTATAAAATCCAGGTGTGTCTCGTAACATCACAAACCTGAAAATTCATCGATTTAGCATACGTATAAAAAATTGAGATTTCTGGGGAAAAAATTGAGCTTTTATAGTACACTTCACCTTAAGTCACTGTTTAATGGAAGTTCATCAGATTGAGAAGCATTCCATGTACTTTTAAACGAAATTTCTGCCTGATTTTCGGTATCCATAATGACCTCGAAACTATTTCCCAAGAACCTGGATTTTATGCGAAAAATGGGCTTATATATAATTTTGGATGATCAAATTTCATGTATCTTAATTTGTGATTAGAAGGTAAAGGATTACTTTTTTCGAGCTCTTTTAGACGTTGTACGATTCCAAAAAATATCCCAATACCTGAAAAATGTCATAAGTTAAGTCAAACAAGTTGAAACAGAGGGAGTAAGATGTTTATAGGTTATAGGTTATATACCCTCTATCTTTTTCAACATTTTGAGTCGCGAGTAAGTTGTTGATTCCATCATATGATATGCTCGTAACGAGACCATATGGTATTGATAATGTAACATTGACGATGCCATTGCTCATCGTCACCTAAAGAGAGACGACATAGGATAAACACGCGACAAGATGTGAAAATTCATGGATCAAAGTACAACAATTAAACATGAGGTACAACATTCGACATGTAACTGACTTGTTTAGGTAGGTAAAGAGAATAATGGATAGTTGAGGTATGAAACTCGCGAAAAAATGATAGTTTAGGTGTTTTTTTTTACTATTAACTCCTGTTGAAGCAGCCTCAATTTGAATCATGCAAGATTTACACATCTAATAATTGAATCTTTGCAAAAATATAAATTTACTTGTTTAGTTTGTATATCCAATCTGACGGGTGGAGTTTCTCTCAATCTTCGCCTGTTTACGGAACAAAGAAACAACAAGTCAGTAGCTGAGTTGGTTAACTATCTAAATTTGTTCAATTCCCCACATTATAATTGTCACGACCCGAGCCTACACCCTGGACGTGGTCGGCACTCGAGAACTATTGCTGGTCCCCAAGTGAACCCTCATCCTGGCTGACTACAAGCGGAAGACTAACTCAAGCATACAAAGCTTAAAAACTGAAACAAACTCAATAAACTCAATTACTAAATCTGTAAGTCAAGAGATCAACTCTAAATAAAATAAATAAATTATTCAACTCGCCATAAAATAGGCAACTTAAGTCTTTAAAACATTTAACAAAATAAATGAACAGACTTTTGAAACTCTATTGTCTATCTATGAAGCCT
>JAJONR010008568.1:0-18439 GCA_029582245.1 Solanum etuberosum | reverse complement strand
TAAAAATAATTACCTATTTGAAATGCCTCCAACCAAAGGTACCTCTAGCTATGAGGAGATATAATAATTTCATCTATTGCTTGCATTATGGTTCATTAAATAACTTGATAACTCATAAATTTAATATTTATTTAATAAACTAGCTCAAAGATATCTAACATAGATCGGGGTAAATTTTGGGACAATTTGTAGGTCATGGGTAATGTGGACCATTTATGAAATATTAAAAATAAAAGGTGAAATACGATATAAAAATGGAGAAAATGTATAAAGAATAAGCAGAGAAGTAATGTAATTGCAGGTGAAAATCAAGGGACAAATAGGAGGTTTTTTAGTTGCTTTGAAGAGGACATCCTAGAGATAGAAAGAATTCAAAACTATGAAACATGTAAGGCTTGTAAATAATTTACTAAAATTGTTTACCATTAAATTTCAGAAATTTAAAATTCTATGTAACTACTTTATAACCTACCAAAAATTTAAATTTAATTTAATAAGTCAAATTTCTTGTATGATTACAAATTATTTTGTTTCCACATAATTTTTTCTAGTCGTAAGTATATAATCCTTAAATTTGTTTCCTTATTGATCTTCCTATGCATTCCATTGCTAACCAAACTTGTTCCTGAGGCTAATTCATAATTGTCACGACCCGAGCCTACACCCTGGACGTGGCCGGTACTCAAGAAGCATTGTTGGTCCCCAAGCTGTAACAACTCAGTCTTAGAACGGGCTTATTTTAGAAAGAACTAAAATGGAAAGAGCTAAATTGAGGATTTTGCAAGTTAGTCTTAAATTGTGAGTTTTGGGTCAACTTCAAACGACCATAACTTTTAATAAAGGATGAGTTATGACATGCCCTGAGCCTACACACTAGGTGCGACGGGCACTCGAGAACCATTGCTGGCCCCAAGCGAACCCTTGACCTAGCTCAACTCTCAGCGGAAGACTTACTCATCATAAGATAAACATAAAAGATAAACTTTACTCTACTCTCAAAAGATAAACTCAGAATGCTTAGAAATAAATATTTAAGTAGCCAAAAAGGCAACTCAAGTCTCAACATAAACAACTGAAAAATGAAAAGACTTGTGAACTACTGTCTATCTATCTATGAAGCCTCTAGTACAATGAGGGATGTCGGGACAAGACCCCCGATCATCCTAACAAAAACTGAAATAACATGATAGAAATAACTTAGGTATCCTCCAGAAGCAAGGAGGCTCACTGAACAACTCTGGATCAACGAAGCACTGGTTGATGATCCTGGTTACCAGTATCTGCATCATGAAAGATGCAGGCCAAATGGCGTCACTACATGGAATGTACGAGCATGTAAGGGAAATACTGAACATAACCTGCAATCTTGAACTAATAAAAAAGAAACATACTCACCTCGACTCTGCTCAACTCAACATCAACTCATGGGTACTCTACTAAATGCAATATAAAACGACGATAAATGTGCAGTTTATATAAAGCATTTAAAATAGTAATAAAAACTCAATGTATTTTTAAAAAAAATCAATAATAACTTAGTTTGTATGTAAGAATACAAAATAAATCTGTTTGGGAGATTCTCTAACCGACAACCATCACAATGAGCTATGTGATGATACAACTTCTTGTCCACGCTGCCAGAGCTGTCCTATACCTTGCCGGGAAATAGAACTCCTCAACTAAGTGGATCCACTAATCTATGCTTAAAAGCAATAAGGAATCATCTAGAAAGTATGACCCTTCTACCAACGTTGGCTACATGGTTTATGGGGGCTGTGAGTTGTTAGAACTCTCCCCCATATCGGTGCTCAATACTACTCCCAAAATATAACTTAGCTCATTATGTTTTAAAGAAAACATTTCCTCTTCCTCAACTTTGAGATTATTACTCAAAAGTTTTCTCTAAAAAGAGATAGTACTTAAACTACTCATGAACTCTTTTGGAAATCGGTGTTTCCTGTCATCTTAAATGTAAAAATATTTGCTCTTGGGAATAATTAGTTCCCACATATCATTTTAAAGAAAATGAACTCAACTCTGCTCTTCCTCTACTCAAGTATTGAAGACTTAAAACAAGTTTTAAAAGATTGTAAAAAGACTTCTCAAAATGACTCGAAAGAACTCTCAAGACTTAACTCTTAACTCTACCTTGAATTTGAATTATGAATTCAAAGTTATGATTTATGATAAGAAGGATATCATGATGATTAAATGAGTTTCGGATCTTTAATAATGGGAAATGGTCGAAAAACACTGTCTGGGGAGAAAGTCCGCGACGCGGAGATGGATTATAATATTTGGTCGCGAAATGATTTTTGAAACAGTGGAGTCCACGTTCTCTCCGCGATGTAGAGAGAGAAATTTCTCTCTGGGGAGAAAGTCCACGACGCGCACCTAGGACAATATTTCTGCCCAATCTTTTCTTCCTCTTCCAAACTCGATTCAACTCATACCCACTGAAATTCTAAGGTAAAATTTCTCAAATTCTTATAATCACGACAATTCCAGCAAAACCCACTCAAGAAACTCATCAAGAACTTAATTCCTCAATCTCTAGGGATGAATTTGATAATGTAAAACATGTTTAGCGTGTGGGTGAACGAACTCAACACTATGAAAACTTACATATGTCGATTTGGCGAAATAAATTCTCGATTCGCGAAAACCTTGTTCGTTCTTCCTTTTCTCCTCTTTTCCTCTTCTTGAACACTCTTCTAAAACCCTAAGCGTAATTAGGATTTTTTAAAACTAACCTAAATCAGATTTAACCCCAAAATATTACTAAATTCGTTTAATTTGATGGGGTAAGTAAAAGACCAAAATACCCCTCATTAATTTGGGTAACTTTCTTTAACTGGACAAGCTAACTTCAAATGGGAATATCTCCCTCATCCGAACTCGAAAATTAGAAATCTTGGTGGCGTTGGAAAGAGGATTCCAAGACCTTTCGTTTAATATCTTATGGGCCACCTACGCATCCTGTACTGAAAGTTATGATCATTTGAAGTTGATCCAAAACTCACAACATAAGTATAACCTGTAAAATTTCAGATTTGTCTCTTTCCAAATTAGTTCTTTCTAAACTTAGCTCTTTCTAAGGCAGGATGTTATAAGTTAGTTCAGCCTATCCAGTTAAGGCAGTTCATCCATTTTAAGGAGTGGAAAATTGGTCTTTTCCATATCACATTAGTCTTAAGCGTGTTTTTCACCTAATTAGGGGTCAAAGCTGATTAGAATCAGATTACGCTAAATTCTAAAAACGTTCAAGAACATAGGGCTAAGTTCAAGAGGAGAAAAAGGGAGGAAGCTTCAAGCATTCATCAAGTATGTAATCTTCTATAGTGTTGGGTTTTTTCTCCCTCACGCCAATCATGTAATATTTTACCGATACCAATGAATTCATTCTTAAATGTTGAATTGTTGAGTTCTTGAAAGGTTCTTGAATTTAATTGGTAATGGAGTGTTGTTTTGAGTTCTTCAGGCGAGGGTTTGCAAATGAGTTGAGTAATATGATAGTTCCTTGACTCTAAACGAAGGAATCTGAGCTTTATCAACATTAATAAGCTTTCTAGCTTGTGCAGGCAGTCTGGTGATTAGCCTATCCCGCACTACTCGAAGCCTTCATAAAGTCATT
Source organism: Solanum etuberosum (assembly GCA_029582245.1). Classification (NCBI taxonomy): domain Eukaryota; kingdom Viridiplantae; phylum Streptophyta; class Magnoliopsida; order Solanales; family Solanaceae; genus Solanum; species Solanum etuberosum. The sequence goes on along the minus strand of JAJONR010008568.1, from coordinate 14,805 downwards.
GTCGGTTTCTATCGTAGTGGAGGTTCTGAGATTGTTCTGGGTTATAAGAATTTGTGAGTTTTGACCTTAGATTCTGCAATGGGTATGAGTTGAATCGAGTTTGGGAGAGAAAGAAAAGATCAGAAAAAATTACGCGCCCAGGTCCGCATCACAAAGATGCTTTAAAATCCAGTCCCCAGAAAATTACCTCGCTCTCCGCGTCGCGGAGAGGATACATACTCCACTGTTTCAAAAATTATTTCGCGACCAAATATTTTAATTCTTCTCCGCATCGCGCTCATGCTCCCCATTCTGTGTCTTTGCTCATTTCTTATTATCAACTATCTAAACCCCATCCAATCATTGAGAGACCCTACATCCTAATCATAATTCTTGAATTCACATTTCAAATTCAAGATTGAGTTGAGAGTAAAGTTTGAGGGAGTCCTTTAAGTCATTTTGAGAAGTCTTTTACAAAGTTTTAAAACATGTTTTAAGACTTGAGTACTTGAGTGTGAGGATGAAGAGAGTTGAGTTTCATTTTTCAAAATGAATATATGGAAACTAAGTATTCCCAAGAGTAAATTTTTTTTTACATTTAAAATGAGGGAAAACCTTGATTTCCAAATGAATTCATGAGGAGTTTTGGGTACTATCTCTTTTAAGAGAATATTTTGACTAATAATATCAAAGTTGAGGATGAGGAAATGTTTTAAACATATGAGCATGAATTATATTATTGGTAGTAGTATTAAACGCCGATATGGGGACGAGTTCAGACAACTCAAAGTCCTCATAAACCATGTATGCCAACATGGGTAAAGGATCATACTTTTTAGAGGATTCCTTGTAGATTCTTAAGCATGGCTTAGTGGATCCACTTAGTTGAGGATGTCTTATACTCCAGCAAGGTATACGACAGTTATGGCAGCGTGGGTGAGACGTTGTATCATCACATAGCTCATAGTGATGGTTGTCGGTTAGAGAATCTCCCAAATAAGAGTAAAGAGTTATTATTATATTTTTAAATACCTTGAGTTATTATCTACTATTTAAAAAATCTTTCTTTATACTACATATTTTATTGTTGCTTTATAATGAGTTGAGTATTTCTGAGTTTGAGTATCTTTGAGTTGAGTTGAGTTGAGTTGAGATGAGGTAAGTATGTTCTTTATTTCTATCAGATCAAGCTTATGTCTGTGCTTTATAGATCCCCTTGCATCCTCGTACATTCCATGTACTGACGCCATTTGGCCTTTATATTTCATGATGCAGATACAGGTAACCAGGGTCATCAACAAGCGCTCTATTGATACCACTTGCAGTCCCAGAGTTTGATTGGTGAGTCTCCTTGCTTTCCGGAGGGCTCTACACTTTACTTTCATTTTCAATTTGTTAGGATGATCGGGGTCTTGTCCCAACATCCATCATAGTATTGTTAGAGGCTTCATAGAAAGTAGAATTTTGAGAAGTCTGTTTAATTTTTAATTGTTAATGTTCTAGACTTGGGTTTCCTCTTTTGGCCAGTTAAATGTTTTTTTCTTAATATTCTGAGCTATTTATTTTGAGACTGTTTTGAGAAAACCATTTACTTTTGAGTTCTTGTGATGTTGAGAAAGTCTTCCGCTGAGAATTGAGCCAGGCCAAGGGTTCTCTTGGGACGAGCAATGGTTCTCGAGTGCCAGTCGCGTTCAGGGTGTAGGCTTGGGTGTGACACAAGCGAACCCTCATCCCGGCTGACTACAAGCGGAAAACATATTGGAGCAATAATAGGCTTAAAGCTGAATTAAATTCATTAAACTCAAATACTCAACTCACAAAGACTGGAAAGTACTCAATAGCAATATTTAAAGTTTGTAAAACAACTCAAACGAAAGTAAATACTGAAAGACTCCTCAACTATAACTAACTATGAAGCCTTTATTATTAAATAAGGATATCGGGAAAAGACCCACGACATCTCAAAACTACTAAATTGAAAGTAAATGTGAAGGCCTCAAGAATACAAGGAGGCTCACCAAAAGCTAACTGGAGTGTAGAGTGATCTCAACGAAGCGCATGTTGATAATCCTGAACACCTGTATGTGCATCATAAAAGGATGCAGGTCGAATGACATTAGTATATTGAATGTACGAGTATGCAAGGAGAACTGGAAGCATGGGTAACTGAACATATAAGACTGGAAGAATAATCACCTCAACACAACTTCAATAAAAAATCAACAATAAGAGATGCAATAGTTAAAGCTTTATAAATAACAAATGTCAACTCAAGAATGTATATAAGAATACAATAAAATACTCTTTACTCTTATTTGGGATATTCTCTAACCGAAAACTATTACTGAGCTATCTGATGATACAACATCTCGTCCACGCTGCCCGAATTGTCCTTTACCTTATCGGGGTATAGAACACCTCAACTAAGTGGATCAACTAAGCTATGCCTGAAGGCACTAAGGATTCATCTAAAAAGTATGATCGTTTACCCATGTTGGCTACATGGTTTATGAGGAATGTGAGTTTTTTAACTCATCCCCATATCAGTGCTTAATACTACTTCCAATATTATATACTCATGCTCCAACGTATTAAAACATACTCTTTCTGTGGTTTTAGGTAATTGTTCAAACTATCTTCTTAAAAGAGGTAACTGCTCTGAAATATCTTTGAACTCATAAACACTTTTTAGAAATCAACGTTTCTCTTTTCTCAATGTAAAAATGATACATTTGGGAATACTTAGTTCCCTTAAACTTTACTCAAAAATGTCTCTTTTAACTTTCCTCAAAAACATAGTTTAAACACAAGTTTTGGCTTTAAAAGATTCTCAAGATTTATAACTCAACATAGAGTTCATGTTGAAATATAGACATGAACAAAGCAACTCAAGGATCTCAGTGACAATATAGGAACTCAGAACTCAACGATACTACTCATCTCAAAATTGCTCAATTAACAGGGTTCATGCCAGAATATAGACATGAATGAATCGACTCAAGGACCTTAATGTAATACTTAGCTCCCTCATATTCTTTTTCAATCATGAATAAAACCCATCTCATTCTTATATTTCTTTTCTCAAGACTTAGTTCAAATTTATATGTAATTGCGAAAGACTTCTCAAACTGACTCAAAAGGACCTCGTGAACTTTCCTCTTAACTTACTTTAATTTGAAATGTAAATTGAGAGATGTGATTAGGATATGTAGGATCTCTCAAGGATTAATGAAGACTTAAAGAGTTAATATCAAGAAGAGAGTGAATACACGATTTGAAAGAACACATACGGGATGAAGAACGGAGAAAAAAAGGGCCTGATGACTATGGTGCATTGGCGGCGCAGGGCGCCAGGCCTCCAAGTACTGGGAGCACTTTGGGGTGCACTGCAGGCGCAGAGCGCTAGCCCTCCTGGCGCCTTGGTGGCGCGTTGCCCCACCCCAAACCTAGAAATCCGACGAAATTTCTTGCTCAATTTCGGGTCCTAACTCATTTAGAATCGATTGGTTTCTTCCAAACTCTCTTTGATTCACAAACCAAACACGAATTCATTGAAGTTCTATCCAAATTCTATCAAGAAACACAACTCATTCGCAAGACCCTCACCTCAAGAATTCAAGAACTCAAAACCTCCATTGTTAAATAATGAAGCTAAAACTCAAAAACTACTCAAGAATCTCATTGTAAACGATTTCATGGACAAATTTATGGATGAAATTACTTGTGTGGCGTGAGGGCGAACAAGCCCAACACTGTGAGAAGCTTACATACCTCGAAAGAACACTTGTTCTTGAGGAAATTTTCAGTTCTCGAAAGAATGCTTGAAACCCTTCCCTTTTCTCCTCTTGAAACTTGCTATAAAATCCCTAAGTGTTTTGGAATATGAAAAATAACTTAGCGTATGATTAGACCCTTAACTTGGGTGAGTTAAATGTGGCCAAGCCTTGTGGGGTAAAGAAAAGACCAACTTACCCTTCCCTCACACGGATGAAAAACCTTAACTAGAGGGGCTTCACTTAAACGGGCATAACTTCTTACTCTGATCTCGAAATTTAGCAAACTTGGCGGCATTGGTAAGAGGACTCAAAGACCTTCAATTTGATAGGTCATGGGTCACCTAATTATGTATGAGCTAAAAGATATGGTCGATTGAAGTTGACCCAAATTAAAAACTGATGGGTGAGTTGAACGAATTTCTCTTTAGTTCTTTCTGAAATCCGAGGTGTTACATCTAGTGACCTTAACACCAAAAAAAATTGAATCACTCGGTACAACCTTATTCACAAATGAAGAATGGCTCGAGACTTAACTTAGAAATTTTTGGGATGTTACAATATTTTTTATAGATTAAACTCTTTGACTCACTATTTTAATTTAATGTTATTATTTCATGATTAAATTACTATTTTGTTCTTATTTTAGTTTTTTTGATCATTTTTTTTATAGAGTAGTCCTTCTATTATTGTTTTTTGTTTTCAAGTCATAAACTATAAGGCGTAACATACATTTAAAAGAAAAAATGTAGGTAATTTTTATGTTTGGTTATAGACACCTAAAAAGATTTCAAGAAAGCTAGTATAACCAATTAAAATAAACTAATACGATAAATTATGTTTAATTATGCTTCTTCCAAATAGCTCACTTATCTAATATGTCATAGAATTTGTTAGACACTCACTTGCACTAGTTTCATCAAATTTTCTGGAATACAATAAGTTGCTTATTAATTAAAAGTGTTAAATTATGGCAAGCCAATACAAAATGGAAATTAGTATTGCCATCACTACGGAGATGTTTTAAGAAAGGTCATTATCAAGGTGTGAGTTCCTATCCCTTTATACATCGATTTTGTTAATTATATAAATATAATAAATATTATACGAAACACAAAGATATTAAAAAATATAGTATAATAAAGAAGTAAATAAAATTAGAAAATAAAAAAATTAGTGAACTAATGAAGTGGACATTCTCTATAGACAAAAATATATAAATAGGTTACATATGTTATGTACACATAAGGATATGAATCAGCCTATATCTCAAATTTAATTTGAGAATGGACATCGTTAGCAAGTTATTTATGTAGTCCTTTTTTTATTCATGTGCGTTTTCAAATCTGTAAAAAAATTCAAACTCTGAGCCTTATTATACGATGAATCATCTCAAGAATAATTAAACTTCTTAGAAATTTCTTATTTGATAATATATTGCCCTAAGGATGACATGATTTCCTACCATTGTTTTTATTATATTCAGTTCAATGGGTTGACAATATACAAAAACATATTGCCATTCAAACTTTAAACCATCGCGCTACAGAATATTTGGTAGTTGAGAAATCTGACGCAAGGGAATTATCGAGTTACGAAATACCGTGGGCAAGAGCAATGACTTTTCTTCAATTGGGGTTCATGATTATCTTGATAAAGACCCCTTACATTTTCTATGAGCTCCCTTATCTTGATAAAGACCCCTTACATTTTCTATGAGCTCCCTCCACAAGAGAAATCAATATTAATTTCCTATCAAGAATTTTCATCCAAGAAAGTTTAACTTTGCATTAGATCATTATTAAGATTGATGTGACCTTTCTGAAGGTTTGTAACTTTTCTAAAGATTTGTGACCTTTCTAATAAGACACAATAAGAATTTGTTCATACTATCCTTTGTTGTCTATAAATAGAGGGATTTCCTCTCATTTTAAAACAACAACTATTCTGAAATACTTCTTCTGCACAATTAAATATTCGTGTACTTTGCTCCTGTTGAGTGGCTCACTGACACCATTGTTTTTGTATCAATACACTGGTGAATAGAATCATTCCATTCTGAGAGGATCTATTTCTTTAAACCTTGGGAACTAGAGGGGAATAATTTCTTTAAGGGGACATGTGCATTCAACGAGCTCGATCCTATTGTTAAAGATCCTGGTATGTTTTTTTACAGACATTAATTTATGTTTATGATATTAATTGTTGTTTTTGAGTACATGTTTAAACATTGTTATTTATGTTTCTGCAAAGTTATTTTTATAAGTATTTGTTAGTATAGATTAACTTACACACGTTAATTGAGTATTCACGCAAGTTTTCTCTACTAAAATTGATGAAGGTTCAATAAAAAAAAATCTTAAATATCTATACTACCATCTCTTGAAGACAAAATTCAAATTTGGTATGTCATTATAAGGACATAAAGGCCTTAAAAATTTTAGCGCACCTTGAGGTGCGAAGTGAACCAGTAAAAGAAGACAAGAATTAATAAACTTTTGACATGGGTTCAAGGATGTGTTGTATGACCTATAGAGAAATATAACTAGACTGGAACCTCTTTTAATCCCATAGACATAGATAACTATACAATAAATTAATTTATCATATTCAATATGAAGTATGTACAAATTCTCAAGTTTACTGCAAGTTGTTAATACTTTTCTTGAAATAATAAATGTGTTTCTCGACACTTCGATTGGAATAGAAGTGTAGTTTTAAATTGAACTTCATCATCCTGGTATGTTGATTTAAAAAAACACTCAAACAAATTGAAATTTTTTGTGTAATATTTTTCCCTTTCAAGTATATATAATAAGTTGAGTCGTTGTCCAATGTAATACATTCTCTCTTTAATTCTGCATTTTAATAATTACTTATAATACATTTAAATGGGAAACTTTAAAATAATATATGTAAATCAAAAGGTAGGGCTGAACTTTCGACACATTAGAATTAGAATATAAATTTTACTCGTTTCAGTCTTTTAAAATTTATTTATCTCTTCACCAACGATTATTTATTAGAAAATTTAATATCTCATGTTGATTTTCATTTGATTCCCCAAAAATATCAAATAGTAACACTTCTTGGAAGCAAAATGATAAATTATAAAATCAAATTTAAGATGATTGGTTGAAGGATAAATGATAAGATGTTATAATTATCATTTTCCTATACATTGTTAATGTTCGTTACTACATACTCCTGTATATAAGATAATATAGTGTTTTAGTTTTAATAACAGATAGATTTATAAAATCTGTGATATTAAATTCTCGCGCGAGGCGCGGGTTGTTTTACTAGTTTATCCTATATTAGAAGAGTGAGCCACTCTAATGGTATCAACATGTCAGCTTTCCATCAAATTTCAATTTCTAGAGGGCATTTTCGTCATTGTCATTAATTGCTCTACTCTCAGTATTGCTCCACCTGATTTTTGATTGGCACCGCATTGTTACAGGTGGTTTTCATGCACCTCTCCTCATCTTTGTTCATCCTTTGCCTTGGCAATAGAATTTCAAGCTCCCTCATCTTTGTTCTTCTAAAAGTGTTTCTGCAATTTTTCAGGTATTTCTAAATTACAATTTTCAGCCCGCCTTTAATTTTCCCTTCTCCATTTCTCTTTTTTCTTTCTGTATTTGAACCAATTTCTATTTGGGCAATTGTTATTGTAATAAGAAAAGGGGGAAAAGAAGATATAAAAGTATTTTTTGTTTTTTGTATGAAATTTGATTCGGGATTTAGGATATTCAAGTGAACTAATTCAAATTTCTAAATCAATCTTTGCTTTTGATTGTTCATAGATAGAATATATTGCTACTTGTGTTTGATTAACTATTTGTTCGCCAAAAATATTGTTCGAAATATGGTTTTGATTTGCTGATCAATTTTTTACTCAAGCTTTTTTATCAAGCTAATTATCAACATATCTATACTTAAGAGAATAATGATAGATATTTTTCTTTTACCACACTATCCTTATTAATTGTTTAGTATTGAGTCTTGAAAAATAATTTAAAGAATAAGTAAATAATGCTGATGGAAAAGAAGATAATAAACATGGTAAGATAAAGTGTTCCAGCTTTGTCGGCAATAGTAGTTAGAGTTGTTTTGTATTTGTTCTTTAATATGGTAAAATTAAGCTATCTTGTTGTCCTTAATCTACTTATTTTAAGTTCTCTATATGTGTTATGATCTATAGCCTATCAGCTACGATGTCCACCTTGTGGCTCTTTCCGTAATAGTAATTACCGTTATTATTTTCTTAGGCTTTGTTCGATTATTTGGTTCAAAATAAATTGTGATTAACTAGCAAACAAATGCTCGATTTTTTAACTGGGCTGGTAGTTATTAAGTTATCACAATCATGACCGATTTTAGTTTCTAATTTGGAGTAATTTTTCACTTTTTTTAACCCCATTGGTGGTGCTTGTTTGCTACTGATACGTACTTCATTATTTTATTATGTTTAGTCTTCTTTGGTCATTGCAGTTTCTGTGTTTCATTGGGATAGGTGTCTATTTGTCTAATTTCATAGAATTTCTGAAGGAGAGAAAGAGAAGACAAATATGATAATAGAGAGATAATTCGAAGAAAGGGAACAGATCATTTCATTCAGCAAAAGCTTACACATATATAGATACATAAGGTGGTGTCAAATCCCTTAAATCCTGGAAACTGAGTCACTATTTTGTGTTTAAATCAAGCTCCACCACATATTACAATATCTTCTACATTCTAGAACTTTGTATTAAAATTAATTCAAAAGTTATAACAAAAATATCAAGACAAAAGTACTAACATGACAGCACTTAGCATCACATAAAAAAATAGCAACCTTCATCACTCCTCCTTGATGCAAGTGTTGTTGGATACTCCAAGCTTAGCTCTAAGAAGCTCAAATCTTTGTTTCTGCAGCGCTTTTGAAAAAATATCAGCTAGTTGATCTTCACCACAACAATACAAAATATGAACTTCATTTTCCCTTTCAGCTTCTCGAATGGAATGGTATTTGATTTTAATGTGTTTAGTCTTTCATGGAAAGACTGGATTCTTTACCATGGCAACAACAGATTGTTATCACAAAGGACTTCAGTTTCTTTGCTTGGATGAAACCCCAAGTCAATCAAGATTTTTCTCAACCATAAAGCTTGATTAACAGCACCAGAGGCAACAACGTACTCTGCTTCAGCTGTTGATTGAGCCACAGACCTTTGCTTCTTTGTGCACCAGCAAATAACACCTGATCTAAGAGTGAAAAAATATCCTGAAGTGCTTTTCATATGGTCTTGCGAACCAGAATGTAACACCCTGTTTTCGAAAATAGACCAAACCAACAGATTTCCAGAAGTTGCAGGTGCAACCCACGGTTGCCACCCACGGACCGTAGGGTGACCCACGGCCCGTCCGAGTGGTCCGTGGATGGCCACCTCTAACCCTCCCCAGAAACTCAGACAAAAACTATTCTAAGGCATGACCCACGGTCGGACAAGACGGATAGTGGATCAGTCCACAGACCGTCGATCCGTCCGTAGGTCGAGACCCTCAGGACCCCTCAGAACTTGGTCTCTGAAGTCGATCGACGGACTGACAAGATGGGTCGTGGATCAGTCTACGGACCGTCGATCCATCCGTAGGACGAGACCCTCAGGACCCATCAGAACCTGGTCTCTGAAGTCGATCGACGGACTGATCAACGGATGTAACACCTCGTATACGAAAACAGACCAAACCAGCAGATTTCTAAAAGTTGCAGGTGCAACCCACGGTTGCCACCCATGGACCGTACAGTGAACCACGGCCCGTCCTAGTGGTCCGTGGATGGCCACCTGCAACCCTCCTCAGAAACTCAGACAAAAATGATTTTAAGGCATGACTCACGGTCGTACAGGACGGATCATGGATCAGTCCACGGACCGTCGATCCGTCCGTAGGTCGAGACCCTCAAGACCCCTTAGAACCTGGTCTCTGAAGTCGATCGACGAACTGACAGGACGGATCATGGATCAGTCCACGGACCGTCGATCCGTCTGTAGGACAAGACCCTCAGGACCCATCAGCACCTGGTCTCTGAAGTCGATCGACGGACTGACATGACGGATCGTGGATCAGTCCACAGACCATCGATCAGTCCCGTCGGTGCCTTCAGTCAATTTTAAGTCGGGGTCGTTTGGTCTTTTCCTCATGCGTTGGACCCCTAAACTACGTAGTTTTTATCAGTTTTAGCGTAGTAAACTAATTAGAACCTAACCTAATCAATTATTCACCAAAAATTCATCAAACGTAGAGCAAAATAGAGGAGAAAGTCGAGCATCCCTAGTTCTAGAACGCAGCGAGTTTTCATCATTTCCAGCCCCGAAATCGAAAGATTTCTCCGTGAATTTCGTCACCATGTATGTGGAATTTCACTAGTGGGTTCCTTTCACCCATTAGGTCCCTAGAATTCAGTCAGGCTCTTGATTCCCTTCATATTATCTAGACCTAGGGTTTCTAGAATTTCAGCAAATCATTATGAATTAGTTACTTTAATGTTCCTAATAAGATTTTCATGATTTTAGTATTGTTTTGCGTAGATGCTTTCGTAAACTCAGAACCCTAGCTATGTAGTTCTTTTAGTTCACGAATTACACATGCTAGGTCAGTTATTTCAGATATACATGCCTCAAATTCGAATGTCTCATTATCAGTACACTAATGTTGCATTCTCAGATTTTGCATGTTAGTATTTTGAGCTATCCAGTATTATAAAAATTCAGTCATAATGTGTTATTTACATAATCAATTAGGAGTAGACTTAATACCGAGTTGGACTAGGGTCAGTCACCCTCAAGTCCCAGAACTACGTGCCCCGTAGGTTGTAAGTCCCCTCTGTGGGCATCATTTTAGTGATCATGCCAGCCATGCCTCTATACCTCTGGCAGGGTATATTAGGTCCTCTCGATGAGGCATATACATCAGACTCCATATTTAGCTCATGTGGTTGTATGTCAGTTATTAGTAGCTCCCTCACAGTCAGATTCTATTGCATTGACCATGTTATCAGTTACAGTCAGATTTCAGTCTCAGCATGTTATAAACTTGGTCATTGCATCCAGTTAGTTCATGTTCAGTATTTCCAGTATAGTATCATGCTTATCTTATATCATTGCTCAGTTATATATTTTGTTCAGTTATGTTTATATTGTTCAGCTTTACTCTATCCTGCATGCTCAGTACCTTTCAAGTACTGATGCATACTCTGCGCTACATCTTCTCGTGATGTAGGTTCAGGTTCTCAGCTTCCAGATCACGCATAGATCGGTTCCCGATCTTCAGCTCAGCAGTATTAGTGGTGAGTCCTCATTCTCTGAGGACGACAAACATATTTCCTTTGCTTTTAGTCTTAGTTTCAGTTTTGCTAGATTTAGCTGGGGCATGTCCCAGCATTTCTAGTCAGTTAGAGGCTATTTTCAGACATAGTTAGAATCAGCTTTAGCATTTGAGTTTGACCTTTCCATTGTTGTTAAACTCTCAGCTTTATATATTCAGATATTTTATGGGTATTCCCCATCACTTTAGTTTATCTCATGATTTAGCTTCCGCACAGTATTTCTTTACTTCAGTTTATTTGGTATGCTTATGATATGCCAGCTCAGGGTTAGCTTGGGGTCACTCGTGATTCTAGGTCCCGTGTCCGCGTCTTGGGGGTAGCTCGGGGCGTGACAAACTTGGTATCAGAGCATTAGGTTTAAGTGTCCTAGGATGTCTAAGAATCCACACTAAGTAGAGTCCTTTTCATGGGTGTGAAGTGCACCACATCTAATGAGGGGGAAGCTACAAAGTGTTTTAGGAAAGCCTCTCTTTCTTGATATTCTTATCGTGCGTTGGTATGATCTCTCTCTAACTCATTTTTATGCATTTCAGATCATGCCTCCTCGTTGATCTAACTCAAGGAATGCTAACGCAGCTCCTCCAGTCCCAGATCAGGAAGTTTTGAATGCAGAGTTTCAGAACACTATCCAACTTTTGGCTCAGAGTGTGACTAATCAGAACAACCAGCATGTTCCAGCTCCTATAAATGCTAATGTTGGGTCAGATACAGCTAGAGTTCGTGATTTTGTCAGGATGAATCCGCCTGAGTTCTTAGGATCGCAGATTGGTGAGGATCCCCAAAACTTCATAGATGAGGTCCAGAAGATCTTTGAAGTGATGCAAGTGACAACTAATAATAGGGTAGAGTTGGCATCCTATCAGCTTAAGGATGTAGCTCATATCTGGTATACTCAATGGAAAGAAAGCAGGGGTACAGATGCAGCTCGTATCACTTGGGAATGCTATAGTGAAACTTTTCTAGACAGGTTCTTCCCAAGAGAGTTGAGGGAGGCAAGAGCTCAGGAGTTCAAGAACTTGAGGCAAGGTAACATGACAGTCCAATAATATGGACTCAAGTTCACCCAACTCTCCAGGTATGCTCCTCACATAGTTGCCGATTCCAGGGCTCAAATGAACAAGTTTCTGTATGGAGTGTCAGACTTAGTGAAAACAAAGTGAAGAAATATTATGTTGCTGGAAAATATGAACATCTCTAGGCTTATGGCCCATGCTCATCAAGTTGAGGGGGATAAGCTTAAGGAAATAGCTAAGGACAACAAGAAAGCTAGAACAGGTAACTATGAGTACTCTCAACAGAAATCGGGTGGTGAAAATTACTCTCAGTTTTAGCAGAAATCTTCAGCTCCGGCACCTTCATTAGCTAGTACTCCATCCTCCAGGTTCTGACAGGATCAGAAAGGTAGGGCGTCAGGTTCTAAGTGTCAGGGGAGTGTTTCAGGTACCAGAACCTACCCAACTTGTCCTAAGTGTGGTAAGAACCATCTGGGCGAGCGGCTTGCAAGAAAGGAAGGATGTTTTGGGTGTGGTCAGACTGGTCACAGGTTGAGAGATTGTCCTTCTTCTAAGATGGGTCAAGGAGGTAATAATGGTAGAGCTCAGTCCACAACTTCAGCAGCACCAGCAGGTCGCCCGACTCAGCAGGGTAACTCATCTGGTACTGGTGGCGATCAGCGCCAAAACAGGTTGTATGCTCTTCAGGCTCGCCAGGATCAGGAAGATTCTCCTGATGTGGTCACTGGTACGTTACGAGTTTTTAACTTAGATGTTTATGTTTTGTTAGATCCAGGGGCAACTATTTCCTTTGTAACTCCTTATATAGCAGTCAAATTCGATGTTAGTCCAGAAACTTTCTCAGAACCCTTCTGAGTCTCTACTCTAGTTGGTGACCCAGTTATAGCTAGACGAGTATACAGAAATTGTCCTGTCACAGTCTCTCAGAAAGTCACCTCAGCAGATATTGTAGAGTTAGAAATGGTAGATTTCGATATCATTCTAGGCATGGATTGGTTACATTCATGTTATGCCTCAGTCGATTGTATAACTAGGATTGTTCGTTTTCAGTTTCCAGATGAACCAATCTTAGAATGGAAGGGTAGTATCTTGGCGCCTATGGGTCGATTCATTTCTTACCTTAAGGACAGAAAGATGATCTCTAAGGGTTATCTCTATCATCTAGTTTGGGTTAAGGATTCAAGCTCTGAAACCCCAACTCTTGAGTCAGTTCCAGTAGTTAATGAGTTCCCAGAAGTGTTTCGAGAAGATCTTCCCGGAGTTCCTCCCGAAAGGGAAATCAACTTCAAAATTGATTTCCTTCCAGATACCCAGCCTATTTCTATTCCTCCTTACAGAATGGCTCCAGCTGAGCTTAAGGAATTGAAAGAGCAGTTGAAAGACCTTCTAGATAAGGGCTTCATCAGACCTAGTATTTCTCCATGGGGTGCGCCAGTGTTGTTTATGAAAAAGAAAGATGGTTCTCTCAGGATGTGCATTGACTATCGGCAGTTGAACAAAGTCACAATCAAGAATAAGTACCATATCCCCAGAATTGATGAATTTTTTGACCAACTTCAGGGTGCTAGTTATTTTTCAAAAAATAGACCTCAGTTTCGGTTATCATCAGCTCAGAGTCAGAGATAGTGACATCCCAAAAACAGCCTTCAGAACTCGGTATGGCCATTATGAATTCGTAGTTATGTCATTTGAACTAACCAATGCTCCTGCAGCTTTCATGGATTTGATGAACAGAGTGTTCAAGCAATATTTGGACTTGTTCGTTATCGTCTTTATTGATGATATCCTCATTTACTCTAGGAATGAGGAAGAACATGCGACTCATTTGAGGGTTGTTCTACAAACTCTCAAAGATCGCCAGTTGTTTGCTAAGCTTAGCAAATGTGAGTTTTGGTTACAATCAGTTGCTTTCCTCGGTCATATATTATCTAACAAAGGGATCTGAGTGGATTCTCAGAAAATAGAAGTGGTGAAACAATGGCCCAGACCTACCTCTCCTACATATATCAGAAGTTTCTTGGGTCTAGCAGGTTATTATAGAAGATTCGTGGAAGGATTTTCATTCATAGCTTCTCCATTGACTAAGTTGACTCAAAAGAAGGTTAAGTTTCAGTGGTCAGATGATTGTGAGAAGAGCTTCGCAGAACTGAAAACTAAGTTGACTACCGCTCCGGTTTTGACTCTACCAGAAGGTTCAGACGGCTATGTTATCTATTGTGATGCGTCCAGATTCGGCCTAGGTTGTGTGTTGATGCATCGAGGTAAGGTTATAACTTATGCTTGTATACAGCTTAAGGTGCATGAGAAGAATTATCCGACTCATGACCTCGAGCTTGTAGCAGTGGTGTTTGCACTTAAGATTTGGAGACACTACTTATATGGTGTTCATGTAGATGTGTTCACAGACCATAAAAGCCTTCAATATGTGTTCACCCAGAAAGAGTTGAATCTTCGCCAGAGAAGATAGCTTGAATTCCTCAAGGACTATCACATGAATGTGCTTTACCATCCTGGTAAGACCAATGTAGTAGCAGATGCCCTTAGCAGACTATCTATGGGTAGTGTAGCACATGTTGAGGAAGAAAGAAAAGAACTAGCAAAGGATGTTCACAGGCTTGCTCGCTTGGGAGTTCGCTTTATGAGCATATCAGATGATGGTGTAACAGTT
>JAJONR010008567.1:0-18873 GCA_029582245.1 Solanum etuberosum | reverse complement strand
TAATATTTCTTAAAGACATTTGCATGAGTTATCCTTTGAGACTATTTCTTGTGTTTAAGACTTCCGCTGAGTAAGTAAGCCAGGCCAAGGGTTTGCTTGGGGCCAGCAATGGTTCTCGAGTATCAGTCCCGCCCAGAGTGTAGGCTCGGTGTGTGACACATACGTAAATCTTCTCAATTTTTCCCTAAGAAGGATAGTGTTTGTAGTGACGGGGTTATTTGTTTTTGTAAATTTATTCAGACTACATTATTATATAGCTGCATTCAGTATTGGAGATGAAAAGTTGAGGTAAGGGGATACTCACCAAGATTAATATATGTAAAGGGACAAGTTGCACTAGTGAGTATTTCAAATTTTCTCGTCACACATTTACATGTTCTACAAAATGAGACAACATGAATGAAGCAATCGATTGAGCTACCATCAAAATTATCATTAGACCCATTTTGTATTCCTTTATTTACCACTAATTTTAAGGGAGATCTTCTATTAGTTTCAACTTGTGGAATTTACCCTTGTTTATATATGGCATTGAAAGGAAAGATTGGAGAATAGTTGAGATACATGAAATTTAGGAACGAAAAAATAGAAGTAGGAATCACTTTGGTGTTGCGCTAAATAATCTTGTGGAGAGTATTTGGCCCTTGAGATGATCTAAGCGGAGCTAGGGGAGCAAGGTCATCGTAGAATTACACCATATACATAGTCAAAATTATTTTTATGTATATACGTAGACTTTGAATTTCCTTTGTTTCTTTGTATGTTTACTTTTTCCAAGCTTCTTTATGATTAAGAATGTTTAGAGAAATAGCTACGCGTCCTGTTTTCATTATTTATAGACACATTAAGCAAGAGTTGTTATGTTTCAAGCTAGTAAGAGTACTAGATCATGCTTTGAATCTTTGTTTGCAAATTATACTTACAGATTTCAAATCTCGAAATATGACCATTCCTTGTTATGCTTTCACTTCTATTACTTTTTTTTGGACGGTTCTTTCTTGAGTCGAGGGTACATCAGAAATAACCTTTCTACTATTTTGATAGCAATAAGGTTTACATGCACTATATTTTTATGGTACTCAACAAATTTCATGAAAAGTAATCACGGATATAATTCAAAAAAAGCTTGAAATAATAAAAAAATAGAAAAAAGTATGAGTTAAAAAAGAAAGAATTTCAGAAATAGCAAACATAATAGACATAATAAGGCTCTATAAATTTAGTTTTGATAACTGCACTTCATAGTTATAGGTTTGTTTGCTATGAATTTTTGATGTATACAAATCATGAACCGAATTATACAAATTTAGGATTTATACAAATCGGACGAATTATACAAATCATGCGAATAGCAAAAATTAGGGGAACTATAGCCGCGAATTATAATTTTTTTAAATTGTACCTATAGTACCTAATATAGGCTAAATATTTGTTATTCTATGTAATTTTCTCTAAAATATATAAGAATTCTAATCGTTAGGCAATGTGTGAAAACTTAAGAAGAATGTAAAGAAAAAAAATGTAATTTTTAATTTATTCGATGTCTTTCATCCCTTGACAACTTAGTAAAAGGGGAAAAAGAAAGAATATAAACACAAGTTTTATTATGAGAATGAAAAAAAAAGAATGTAAATTAACCATTTGTCACCATCAATCACATTGGCTAAATAAGTATATTTATCCTTTTAGTAAATATTATATAGTTTTTTTTACTCTAAATATACATTTAAAAGAAATATTACCATAGAATCAATGTATTTTAATATTTAAAAATAGGGCCTTAAAAATATGGTCATTGCTTATAATTAAATGAATTCCATAATTATCAGCTTAATCTTCAATTAAGAAATCATTTTTTTTCATTATTAAGGAATTTATTTTCATAAATACAATATTTTAAAATAAAATATGAAAAAATTGAAAAATATTTTCATTCGTACCAAACACTCCCTTAGAGCATTTACATAAACATTTCACAGAACCAAGATTTTTACTATGTATAAATGTCATTGGAAGAAAATTAAATGGACCAAATTCCTTAGTTTAGAGCATTTATATAAACATTTTCCAGAACCAACATTTTTACTATGTATAAACGTCATTGAAAGAAAATTAAATGGACCAAATTCCATAGTTTTCGTTCCTCCGATACAATCTGAAATGAAATTTGAAAAGTAAATATGATGACCTTTATATGATGACAAATATTCATTCTTTATGGGATGAATTTTAAAAGTAAATATGATGACTTTTATGATGATAGACGTTCGACCTCTTTGATGAACTTTAAAAGTAAATATGACAGTTGTTATGGCGATATACGTCTATCCTCTATGGGATGAATATTAAAAGTAAATATGATGGCAATTACATACGGTAATTGACGTTCATCCTCCATTGAATGAACTGCAAAAGTAAGTATAATGACATTTACGACAACAAACGTGCATCCTCTAGATGACTTTAAAAGTATATATAATAGCATTTTCAACGATAGACATACATCCTCTGCCGGATGATCTTTAAAAGTAAATATGATGACCTTTACATATGGTGATAGATGTTCACCTTCCACTGGATGAACTGCAAAAGTAAATATAATGACCTTTACGGCGACAAGACGTTCATCCTCCACTAGATGAACTGCCAAAATAAATATAATAATCTTTATGACGACATGTATCCATTTTCTATCAGATAAACTTTAAAAGTAAATATAATTCCATTTACGACGACATACCACATCCTAATGGAAGAAATATATAATTGCATAAACATATAATTGCATAAACATATGCCAAAACCAAGATTTTTGCTATTTATAAATATTATTGGAAGAAACCTAATGGGACAAAATTCCTTAGTTTTCATTCCCCCGACTCGATGACATACGTTCATCTCCACTGGATGAAATGCAAAAGTAAATAAAATAGCCTTTACGGCCACAGCCGTTCATCCTTTATCTGATGAACTATAAAAGTAAATATGCCTATACGGCGACATGCAGAGAAATTCAAATGTAAATAAAATATTCTTTACGGCCACAGTCATTCATCCTCCACCGGATGAACTACAAAAGTAAATATCATGGCATTTATGGCAACGGCCGTCCATCCTCTACCGGATGAACTTTGAAACTAAATATGATGACCCTTGTTGGATTTGGCTGATGAAATTGATACTGATCATTTGGGGGTTGCAAATGACATTATCTCAATTGCAGCTTGCTTGTACATTTCTTCCACTGTGGATGCTTCGGAGAATTGAGCTATGCCAGTTCCACCTTTAGCCTGAATATACATCAAACATATTTTTAGAACCAAGCAATAACAACAATAATAATATATTCTGTAAAATCTTACAAGTGAGGTCTCTTAAGAGAGTAATATATACATATGTTTATCCATATGATCTTGTAAAAGTAGGAAGACTATTTTTGTTAGACACTCCACTAAGGTAAAATAATTTTAATAATTTCTAAACATAATCTATGACTATACTATATGTAGTAGAAAATAGAGAATTTCAACCTCAAGGTGAAACTAGGTGAAATGAGGCATTTCTTAAAAAAAAGGCATAGATATATACTTCTTCTTTTTTACCTTCATTTCATGTGAAGAGAATGTTTAATTAGACGCGAGACTTATGAAAGAAAAAATAACTATTTCTCAAACACCCTTAATTTTAAATCAAAAATTTCTCAACGTGTGTCATTCTTCAATTTCCTGATCAATCAAAAAAAGACACGTAAAATAAATCGGAGAGTATGCTAACTAAAAACCCTAGTTCACAATCTTCAAAATGAACAACATATTATTTTGAAGAAAATGAAAAGACTTACATGAGCTTGGATCATGAACATGCTTCTAAATTGATCAGATGAAGCTTGAGCAGACATAATCTCAATCTTATGTTTCCCCAAAACATAACAAATGAAGGTAAATACCCCTGGCTTTTTAGGAAAACACACACTAATATGTGCATCTTCGCCACAAACATTTAGTATCACATTTGGTGAACTCCATGTCATAAAACCTGTTGGAATGTTATTATTCACCATAAGGGGACTAGTACCATGAGTTGTTGGTGTAATAGCAGTTGAATTGCTTGTTGATCCTTGATCACTCAGATATTTCTCCCAACTATTACCAACATTTGGAAATTTATGTGAACTCATCAACCTTATGCTATGTTGTTGAAGCCTTTCTAGCTTTTCCTGTTCAAGCTTCTTAAAAGTATTCTGTAGTTTTAGGATGTGGTTCACTGTTTTATCAACAATGGTAGACTTATCAGCCTGCATATACAAAAAATATGAAATTAATTTAATTTCTACTTCAGAGGAAAAGTCAAGATTTTCACAGATTAAGGGGAAGTAAATACACACCAAGAAGTCAAGGGAATACCATATCTACTATATATATACACGAGTTAATTAGTTTCAAGTCATTTACTAGTGTCTGAAAAAGATTCATTTAATAAGTAAAAACTACAAAAAAAGGCTATAATTTGGAATCTATAATCTTCAAACCCTGTCTATTAATACGCATCTGACTAATCTATCCTTCTTATAAAATTAATTGTAATAAGCAATTTATACATAAAAAGTGTTATTGGTTGTAATTAATATGAAAAATAAGCAAATTTTATCGGCAATAACAAGTGAAAATACGATACTACTAGTATAATGATTTTGTATATGGTTAATTTATACCAATTAAATTGATATAAAAATTAATACTTGTTAATTACTTCAATGAGTTACAAAGATCTTATGATTATACGGATTAAGAAAATACTCTTTTTGACAAATTTAGAATGGAATTAGAATAATGTTAAAAACTTCGTATTCTTATGCTAGAAGAGAAAAAACAAAGAAATTTGTGGAGATTTTTTTTTATAACTATATATGCCAAAAAACTGGAAGTTCTATATTGTTTTATCCTTCCCTTTTTTGTAAAACAAAACACATCTTATTATTCTATTTTGGAATTAACATGTAGATATGTACAAATTAGTAATAAGACGAATGTGTATATCACAAAATAAATTTATTCCTATCGATCGATAAGATATCGGATGATAAAAAATAAGGTATGTCAATGAAAAAACTTCTTTTTTACCTTAGCAGGAAGATTAGGAATCAAAGCCTGGAGAGTCTCGAACAAGTTTCCCATTTTCTTTCTCCTTTCTCTCGTTGTCCATATGTGTATCTCATGCTCTGATCCTCCTCGACATCCGGATCCATCAGCACCAGAATTTGGTTCAGCAATTCCCTTACCGCTCTTTTTTTGGTTGGGTGGACTTCTCTTCTTACCAACATCGGTACTCGCTTCAACCACCTCATTAACAACTGTCAGCGGCTGACAACTATCAGACCTAGTTGGATCTGGCAACTTGTCACCCTCAAACGTCACTTCATCCCAATTTGATTGTCATTCAAGTTCAGATACGACCAGACATCATTAGTTTCCCATGGAAAAACATAATTATTCTCGCCGCCTCCATTCATTTTTTTTCTTTTTCAGATGGTCTGATACTATACCCTAAGTTACGCCTATATATAGATTTTTTTCTTGTAAGGGGAAAAGTGTAAAATGGAGAAATGAGAGATTGGATATGATGAATATTGAATATGAAAAGAATATACAGAAGGATGGAAAAAAGAAAAAAAAGAGAAAAAAATAAAAAGTAGAGATAAAAAAAGATGATTCATTTGTAATGAATAGAAAAAACAAAATACAATCATAAGCCAAAATGTCGTTACTGGCTTCAAAACAAAAAACAGTAGCTAAAGTACCTTTGTTACAGATTTGTTCTCACTCAAGAAGGCCTCAATTCACACTTACCTCTACCAAATATAATTAATTAAAATTAATTACTAATACTAAATTACAAACTTAATCAAGATATTATTCTCATCTATACAAACAGACTATATTTTTTTTCCAATTAAAATTATAATAATTAAAATGATTGTATATAAGTATAATTACTTAAAATTTATTTTAAAAAAAATGAAAGTCTTAATTCTTAAGTTATATGAATTAGGTGAGTCTGAGTTGTAGTCTTACAATATAAGATGTTACATGACTAGCGTTAATGAGATTTTAATAATAGCTTATTCACGTGATTATTGATGTTAATGAAATTTCATTAATAGCTTTTTCGGACTATAGACATCAGATTTTATGCATCTTTTTACTCATTTATTCAAATTAATCACACTAGAATTAATAATTAAGCAAGTATTTTTCCGTAAATAAATTTTTTTATCATGCAATATTCGTTCCATATAAAAGAAAAAAGATCATCATTTTATTTCATCATCTGGCCAGGATGTTAAAATGCCTATAAATTCTAATCATGACTTTCCCTTTATTAGGAGAAAAAAAGGAATTGGTTCGGATATTAATTCCTTTGCTAATCCTCCACTAGTTTGTAGCTAGAAATTTTTTTGATAATTCATTAATAAATATTATAATTAAAAAAAATTATTATTTATTGATAAAAATTGTTTATTGCTAATTTATTTTAATGATGACAATTAGGAGTATCAAATGTAGGGATGGTTTGTTCCGATTCTGATAGGTGCGCCTGACATGGCATTTCCACGATTAAATAATATTTCATTCTATTGATTGTCTTGGTTCGGTTATGAAATTTATCGGTTCGATTTATTGGTGGTTTGTACACATGCTAAATCGTTATAGAATTATTAAGATTGTCACACCCCGAGCCTACACCCTGGACGTAACTGGCACTCGAAAACTATTGTTGGTTCCCAAGCGAACCCTTGGCCTGGCTCATTATTCACCGGAAGACTTACTAAAGCAAAATGAAAACTCATGATGCAAAATATAACTTTAAAAACATAATTTAAATTCAACTCCAATAATCTTCTGAAAATAATTTAACAAGTATTAGTTAAATGTCTCATGACCCCAAAACATTCCAACAACAAAGGAAATAATGATAGACTCTTCGACCTTTAAACTATCTATGAAGCCTCTACTATTACAGAAGAATTATGTCACGACCCCGACCGCCGTGATTGGCACCACACTAACCCTCCGGTGGGAAAACCATTATTACAATCAGACTAAGCAACTTAAAGAACTAAATCATTTAAAGATATGGAAGTAGGTTTAAATGACTAGTTAAAATGGAGTTTCCATAAACTCCAAAGGTTTTAAATAAACAGTAAAACAAAACTATTCAACCCCTAGAACCTGAAAGTCATTGTACCAAAACTCGGTTAACCAACAAGTCTAAGAAAAAGGGGGTACAACCCTGGAAACTAAACATCAACAAAGTTAAATATATAGTCTGAGTCCGAAAAGAATGGACTAAACTAAGGAGGGATCCAAGGCAGCCTGAAAGAACTAGCTTGCCCTTGAATCCGGTCTTGATCAATGATCCCCTAGCTGAGGTCTATCAGTAGCCGCATGAAGATGCCTTGTACTCAACAAAGAACGAGCAAGTGCAGTATAAGTACACAACCACATTGTACTGGTAGGATCACGTGGCCACTCTAGTAAGTAAAATACAAGCAAGCAATTACAACACAGTAAACACACATATAAAGAATGCATAGTTCAATTATCATTTCAGGAGAAACATACGAATTCCCAATATCAATGACAGGTAGACATGAATGTAATAATCACAAGTGGTCCTCTCATGGAACCCACACCCAAACTGTTAGTGTGTCAGAACGTGACACCCGGTCCAATATATGTACCAGAACGTGACACCCGATCCAATATATGTGTCGGAATGTGACACCGATCCAATCAGTACAACCACGCTCACAACCACACCATAATGAATAGTACAGATAGTAACACGGTTAGGTAACAGTTCATGGCATGTAATTGTTCACACATAATCATTTCATTAGATTCAATTCACATTTCCTTATTCACATACACGCATGCATACAATGAAGCAATTAACCGTCATATATCGCACAAACAGGAAATCGAACCATCACCTACCTCAAAACCAAGCTTGAATCCTCCTAAGACACTTGAGCCTTCCCTTTCCGAATTCTTTCAGCTTGTTGTTGGTCTAAAACAGTTAAGTAATGTAAGGATCAATAAACAAGGCCAAATTTACCCGGATAATAATCAAACTATCAGTCCTAGGCCAAACCCAAGATCCCAATACTCAACTAGGGCTTTTCCCACTATTAACTTCAGGCCAAAACCCTTCCCCAACGATCATTACCCAAGATTCTGAGTTCTACGAATTGAACTACGGATTAGGGGAGTAATTACCTTACCTTTAGCGCAAGAAATTATGGAAAACTGTCAAGAAACTGCCATGGGTCGTCCCTTAGCTCTCAAGAATGAAGTTTTGCAGAAAATAACATTTTTGGGGTTTTCCCCCGATTTAAGTCGCGACTATCCCGCCACAGCGGTCCCCATCCTGCCACAGCGGCCCCACCCTAGCGGGATTAATCACGCTCCGGCGGCTTGCACGAAGGCAGAAACTGATAATTTGAGTTCCAATCTCCCATTTCACAACACACCTTCAACCCTTGACGTTCTAAAACTACCCTTTCACGCCAAGATCAGTTTCAGGAGTTCTACTAGCTCGAATTCGATTCCCTAAAGCCGTACAGGCTCCTTAACATCTTGGCTATCCACTCATGTGATCAAACTCATAATTAAATCCCCCATCCATTACCAGATTTCCCTAGACCTCACCTAACTCAGATTTCGTCCAAGTCTGGCCTAGGCTAGAAATTTCCAAGTTACTACCCAGAAGTTTTCTGGCCCAAATTCCTTCCCCATTGGCTTTTCCATAATGACGGAAACATCTCATTATAGGTTATCGGGACAAGACCAACGATATCCTAAAAAACTTAAAGTAAAAGTGGAATCCCCCGCAAGCAAGGAGGCTCACCAAAGCTAACTAGGACTGCAAGTGGTATCAACAGAGCGTCTGTTGATAACCTTGAATACCTGTATCTGCATCATAAAAAGATGCAGGCCAAATGGCGTCAGTACATTGAATGTACGAGCATGTAAGGGAAATTCTAAAGGATAAACATAAGCTTGAACTAATAAAAAAGGAACATACTTACCTCGTCTCATCTCACTCAACTCGACTCAACTCAAGATACTCAACGATAAAGCAACAATAAAAAATGTAATATATGGAAAACTTTCAAAACATTAGATAATAACTCAATTGTATGTAAAAAACAATAATAACTCTTAATTGGGAGATTCTC
Organism: Solanum etuberosum; assembly: GCA_029582245.1. Classification (NCBI taxonomy): domain Eukaryota; kingdom Viridiplantae; phylum Streptophyta; class Magnoliopsida; order Solanales; family Solanaceae; genus Solanum; species Solanum etuberosum. The sequence continues at coordinate 9,632 of JAJONR010008567.1, read as the reverse complement.
TAACCGACAACCATCACTATGAGCTATGCGATGATATAGCAGCTTGCCCACACTGCCAGAACTGTCCTATACCTTGCTGGAGTATACGACATTCTCAACTAAGTGGATCCACTAAGTTATGCTTAAAAGCAATAACGAATCATCTAAAAAGTATGACCCTTTTTACCAATGTTGGCATACATGGTTTATGAGGACTTTGAGTTGTCTGAACTCGTCCCCATATCGGTGCTCAATACTACTCCCAATAATATAACTCATGCTCATATGTTTAAAAACATTTTCTCATCCTCAAACTTTGAGATTATTACTCAAAAGGTTCTCTTAAAAGAGATAGTGCTCAAAACTACTCATGAACTCATTTGGAAATCAATATTTCCTATCATTTTAAATGTAAAAACATTTACTCTTGGAACACTTAGTCCCCTTATATTTATTTCGAAAACATGAAACTCAACTCTCCTCATCCCCATCATCATCCTCATTTACTCATGTCTTAAAACAAATTATAAATAATTGTAAAAGACTTCTCAAAATAGGGTTCATGGCAAATTATGGACGTGAACGACTCAATTCAAAGTTCACAATAACCATATATAGAACTCAATACTCGGAACTCAACAACTCAAGGACTCAATGATACTACTCATCTCAAGAATGCTCGACTCATAGGATTCATACGGAATTATGGGAATGAACAACTCAACTCAAGGACCTTCATATGTAACATGTAGTAGTCCCATAATTAGGAATATAATCTCAAAAGGATTAGTAACTCAATACTGAAGAACTTAGAACTCGAAGATACTACTTCTCTCAAAGATACTCAATTTATGGAGTTCATACGGAATTATGGGCATGAAGGACTCGACTCAAGGATCTAAATAATAATGTAGACTCATGAATACACTCTTCTCATTCTCATACTCACTTACTTTAGTCTTAAAATAAATTATAAGTAATTGTAGAAGACTCCTCGAAAAGACCTAAAGGGACTTTCTCAAACTTTACTCTTAACTCTACCTCGAATTTGAATTATGAATTCAAGGATCATGATTATGGTATATAGGATTTCTTGATGATTAGATGTAGTTTGGATAGTAAAAATCAAGAAGTGATCGATGACACAGTTTAATAAAACTGAAACGGAAAGAAAGACGGTAGAGTAGGGGACCTGGCGACCCTGGCGCACTGAGAGGCGCAGGGCGCCAGCCCCTAAACTTCAGAAACCCTTCACAGGCGCACTGCAGGCGTGGCGCACCAGCCACCCTGGCTCATCAGTGGCGCGTCGCGCCACCGCTATCCCATGTCATTCCGACGAATTTTATTCTAAATTTTCCAGCCCTACCTCATCTAGATTCGAATGATTTCCTCCAAATTCTCTTAGATTCAGATACTAAACACACTTAGGTCGAAAATCCACTCAAAACGTACCAAAACAAATCACTCATTCACAAGACCCTTACCTCAAGAACTCAACAATACTCCATTGACAAAGATGAAGCTAAAACCTCAAGAACTCCTCAAGAACTCAAATCATTCAACCTCAAGAATGAAAAGTACGAATAAAAATGACATGTTAGGCATGTGGGTGAACGAACCCAACACTATGAGAACTTACATACCTCAAAGAACTAGGTTCTTGGCGAAATCTTGGATGAACGCTTGAAACCTTGGACTTTTTCTCCTCTTGAATCTTCTCTCTAAAAAACTAAGCGCTTTGGCGGATGAATGAAGCTGATTCTAATCATTTTAGACCCTTAATTGGGTGTAATTCATGCTTAGAATAAGTGGGGGTATGAAAAAGACTAAAATACCCCTCTTTAGTTAGGGTGAAAAGGCCCTATCTAGAGAGGATGCACTCAAACGGTCATATCTCCCTTATCCGAACTTGGATTTTAGCAAAATTAGTGGCGTTGGAAAGAGGACTCAAAGATATTCTATTTGATACCTCATGGGCCACCTAACTCATTATGTGCTAAAAGTTATGGTCGTTTGAAGTTGACCCAAAACTTAAAAGAACTTACGGATGACTTGAATGAATTTCTCTCTAGTTCTTTTTGAAACTCGAGGTGCTACATTTAGTAACCTTGACACCTAAGAAAAATTAAATTCCTTGGTAAAATCTTACTAACAACGAAGAATGGTTCGAGTCTTAGCTCAAAATTTTTTTGGGGCATTACATTATCTCCCCCTTGGAATCATTCGTCCTCGAATGACGGCTGGACTGGGTATGGAATGGGGTTACTCTTACTATCTCTTCTGACTCATTAACTGGCATACTAACATATGCTGAACTGATTCGTACCAAGTGTTTGGACTCTCTATAGCACATTATTCAAAAACAATGTTGTTGTGAACATAGTCACGCTCTCTCTGACGTTACCTTATATGAAACAAAGGAAGTCTGGGCATGAAGTAAGAATAGGAATACCTTGCCCGGGGTAATGTGACTACTAGCTGTTAAGCTTAGCAACACTCCTAAACTACGCTCTTCTTTCCTTATTACCATACCTCATTGGCTGCAACTCCTATTTCCCACAAGGGTAAATGACTACTCTTACCAAGGTCTGAGTCTAATTATACACTCTTACTGTATTCAAGCTTAACCCAAAATCCTAAGGTTCGGGTTCTATACCTCTCCATTGGGAATCTCATCCCAAGAATATTACTATTTACGACCAGATTTAATCAACATTGGGCTCATATCAAGAATCACAAACTGTTTATCAAAACCACATTCAAGCTTAGTACTCTAACAACTCCATGGACTCCTACTAACCAGCTCCTTAAGAAGTTCTCATTCTCTCATTATCTCTGCCATACAAACTAGAATTTTATGCATTACTACTCGGAACCAACTAAGGGTTCTCATTTAACTATTTCTCATAGTAAAACCTCATCCTCCTCTGCCTCCTCATTTATAACCTTATATGGAATTACCACACCATCATTATCACGATAAGATCATTAACTTTCTCCTTCTAACATCACTCCACTACTAAGAGGACCTCTGAAAAGATATCTCCCATACTCTTTTTAACTCATTACTATCTTATTCTTAACACTTGACTTGATTTCTCATCTTATCATATCCCCCTTAGGTCTAAAGCTGACACTTGAAAGCTATGGACCTATTTCATCATCTCTAAACTGGTTTACATCCCCATTTACTCTAACACTCGGGAAAAGTTTATCTCATGACTACCGAACTCTCCATAATCAGGTACTAAGACATTTTTCTAAGATGTTTCTCTTGAGATCTTCTCATTGGCTCCTAAGGCTGCTTCATCTAACTCTTTAGGAAAATTACACTTGCACCAGCCTATCCCATATTGGCAGCTCAATTATACAATCTAGGTACAGATAAAAATCATAACCTCAATTGGGACCTCGTCTGGCCACATACCATCTCGGGTGTACCTTTTAGTGCTCTACCTTCATTTCTCTCCTCTATGGGTCGTAATACCACATTTTCATTGCAAGGCACCACTTTAATCTCCTCACCTATTTCAGGTCAAACCTACTAGATCAGATCTCAAAACTAACACGATCACCCTCATGTTGCCATCTTTTGATCACGACACTCATCTCAAATTCAAGCTTAGTGTCTAGTACTAAACATGGATATCAATATGATTGCTCACACCTTATACTACTTGAGACTACCAAAAAAGTCAAGAAACACTCACCCACTGAGATCTCATGACAAGTAGGAAATCTTTAGCTCTTTGTCTACCTACCTACAGATTACCTTCGCCTTCCATTTCACAACTTAAGTACTATTTACTCACTGCGCATTAGCTCTCAAATAGTTCTATCATCTTCTGAATACCATGGGGTTCCCCCTTTCAAAATTCATAAGCCTAGCTTGGGTCAATCACCACATAAATACTCTACTCTCTGATTCCACATATATATTTAGGTTTCTCTAACACAATGGCATATCTACATCAACTCTACTCTGGTTAAAAGTATACTCTATCTCATCCTGACTAGTAACTATTCCTCTTCCTTCTATCAAGAACTCTCTAAAATATTATTAATCCTTATTCTACTCATAAAGGAACTCATCACTTATAATTGACTGGGTGCAGGATTGCAATAACATAATATGCCCCATCACTATCTCCCTTTCATATATTTCTATACATTTGCATGCTTTTATCTAACTTAAGGGCACTATTTACTACTACTGCTCATAATCTCAAAATTCATACTATCTTTTAGGGTGAAAATATTACCCAAGCTCTAAAACAAATTTTCTCATAAGGATCTCACCTGAATAAGTTTTAGAGAAGAGAGTACATCTCGATTTCAGCTCAAACGCACGATTCATATGAATATGAGTGCATCCTTTTGAATATCGAAGTTTAACTCACTCACAGGCTCTTCTCAAGCCCCTCTACAGTCTCATGAGTTCCTCAAAACTTTTGCTAGGAATAACTCATCCATAAGGATTTTGGGCTTTACCTTTCAACCACCTTTATTATGAGGGGTAGTCGAATGGATACGAAAACACACGAGTTAGAATAAGCTCTTTACAACATAGTTCTATTGCATGATTAAGAGTATGAAGAAGGGAAACTTTTCTTAAATGCCTGTAGTCCCTCGTTTATAGAAGTGGGGCCCTCACAATCATAAATAAGACCCTACTGACACGGCTTCATAGACACCCTAGGAAACTTGAACTCTGTGCTATGATACCAAGTTTGTCACGCCCCAAGCCTACACCCTGGATGTAATTGGTACTCGAAAACCATTGCTAGTTCCCAAGCAAACCCTTGGCCTGGCTCATGACTCAGCGGAAGACTTACTCAAGCAAAATGAAAACTCATGATCCAAAATATAACTTTAAAAACTTAATTTAAATCAACTCCAATAATCATCTAAAAATAATTTAAAAAGTATTAGTTAAATGTCTCATGACCCCAAAACATTCCAACAACAAAGGAAATAATGATAGACTCTTCGACCTTTAAACTATCTTTGAAGCCTCTACTATTACAGAAGGATTATCTAGACAAGACCCACGATATCCTAACAAACTGAAAATAAAAGTGCAATCCTCCAGAAGAGATGAGGCTCACAAAAGCTAACTGGGACTGTAAGTGGTATCAACGGAGCGTTTGTTGATTACCCTGAATACATGTATCTGCATCATAAAAAGATACAGGCCAAATGGCATCAGTACATTGAATGTACGAGCATGTAAGGGGAATTCTAAAGCATAAACATAAGCTTGAACTGATAAAAAGGAACATACTTACCTCGTCTTATCTCACTCAACTCGACTCAACTCAAGATACTATACTCAAGATACTCAACTCAAGATACTCAAGGATAAAGCAACAATAAAAGATGTAATATATGGAACGCTTCCAAAACAGTAGATAATAACTCAATTGTATGTAAAAATACAATAATAACTCTTATTTGGGAGATTCTCTAACCGACAACCATCACTATAAGCTATGTGATGATACAGCGTCTTGCCCACACTGCCAGAACTGTCCTATACCTTGCCGGAGTATAAGACATCCTCAACTAAGTGGATCCACTAAGCGATGCTTTAAAGCAATAAGGAATCATCAAAAAAGTATGACCCTTTTTACCCATGTTGGCATATATGGTTTATGAGGATTTTGAGTTGTCTGAACTCGTCCCCATATCAGTGCTCAATACTACTCCCAATAATATAACTCATGCTCATATGTTTAAAAAGATTTCCTCATCCTCAAACTTTGAGATTATTACTCAAAAGGTTCTCTTAAAAGAGATAGTGCTCAAAACTCCTCATGAAATCATTTGCAAATCAATGTTTCCTCTCATTTTAAATGTAAAAACATTTACTCTTGGGAATACTTAGTCCCCTTATATTCATTTCGAAAACATGAAACTCAACTCTCCTCATCATCATCCTCATTTACTCATGTCTTAAAACAAATTATAAATAATTGTAAAAGACTTCTCAAAATAGGGTTCATGCCGAATTATGGACGTGAAAGACTCAATTCAAGGTTTTAAATAACCATATATAGAACTCAATACTCGGAACTCAACAACTCCAGAAATCAAGGACTCAATGATACTACTCATCTAAAAAATGCTCGACTCATAGGGTTCATGCAGAATTATAGGCATGAACAACTCAACTCAAGGACCTTCATAAGTTAGATGTCGTATTCCCATAATTAGGAATATAATCTCAAAAGGATTAGGAACTCAATACTCAAGAACTTAGAACTCAAAGATACTACTCCTCTCAAAGATACTCAGTTTATGGAGTTCATACGGAATTATGGGCATGAAGGACTCTACTCAAGGATGTAAATAAAAATGTAGACTCATGAATACACTCTTCTCATTCTCATACTCACTTACTCGATTCTTGAACAAATTATAAGTAATTGTAGAAGACTCCTCGAAAAGACCCAAATGGACTTTCTCAAACTTTACTCTTAACTCTACCTCAAATTTGAATTATGAATTCAAGGATCGTGATTATGATATATAGGATTTCTCGATGATTAGATGTAGTTTGGATCATAAAAATTAAGAAGTGATCAACGATACAGTTTAATAGAACTCAAACGGAAAGAAGGATAGAAGAGTAGGGGACCTGGCGACCCTGACGCACTGAGTGGTGCGGGGCGCCAGCCCCTAAACATCAGAAACCCTCCACTGGCGCACTACAGGCGTGGCGCACCAGCCACCCTGGAACATCAGTGGCGCGTCGCGCCACCCCTTCCCCTGGTCATTCCGACAAATTTTCTTCTAAATTTTCCAGCTCTACCTCATCTAGATTCGAATGATTTCCTCTAAATTCTCTTAGATTCATATACTAAACACACTTAGGTCAAAAACCCACTCAAAACCTACCAAAACAAATCACTCATTCGCAAGACCCTCACCTCAAGAACTCAACAAGACTCCATTGACAAAGATGAAGCCAAAACCTCAAGAACTCCTCAAGAACTCAAATCATTCAACCTCAAGAACAAAAATTACGGATAAAAATCACATGTTTGGCATGTGGGTGAACAAAACAAACACTATGAGAACTTACATACCTCAAAGAACTAGGTTCTTGGCGAAATCATGGATGAACGCTCGAAACCTTGGACTTTTTCTCCTCTTGAATCTTCTCTCTAAAACCCTAAATTCTTTGGGGATGAATGAAGCTGATTCTAATCAGTTTAGACTCTTAATTGGGTGTCATTCATGCGTAGACTAAGTGGGGGTAAGAAAAAGACTAAAATACCCTTCTTAGTTCGGGTGAAAAGGCCCTATCTAGAAAGGCTGCACTCAAATAGTCATATATCCCTCATTCAAACTTGGATTTTAGCAAACTCAGTGGTGTTGGAAAGAGGACTCAAAGATCTTCGATTTGATACCTCATGGGCCACCTAACTCATTATGTTCTAAAATTTATGGTCGTTTGAAGTTGACCCAAAACTTATAAGAACTTACGGATGACTTGAATGAATTTCTCTCTAGTTCTTTTTGGAACTCAAGGTGCTACATCTAGTGACCTTGACACCTAAGAAAATTTAAATTCCTCGGTAAAATCTTACTCACAACGAACAATTGTTCGAGTCTTAGCTCAAAAAAATTTTGGGGTGTTACAAAGATATTCGCTTATCGATTATTGATTTATCAGTCTAACCGTCAAGATTTGATTAAAATAAATCATTGAAAATCACTTAGAAACAAGATGACAAACCAAATGAATCATGCATATGAGTTGACAGATTGCATCTTGCTCAAAAGCAAAGATATTCACATTTTAGAATATTTGAGAGTTTGAAACAGTTATTAATAGACGTATGAAACTAAACTCTAAGTCAAGGACTTTATATACTAAATGGTATAAATATAATTTTTTTAGTTTACTATGGAGTTATCGATAACTCGTTAAAAATAATCTCAACATGTTCAAAAGCAATACACGATAATAAAAAAATCAAAATTGTTACAGAAACCATCGAACAAATAACCCATTATCGATAAACCAATAATTTTTTCGGGTCAATTTCGAACAACCCTAGTCAAATGAATGGGTTAAATTGAATTTGGGCATGTTAAATCGAATTGAGTTAATAAATAAATGAGTCAAGTTACGTAGATTGAAATGGACTAAATTCTGAGTCATAGCCCAATCCACCAAATTCTTATTAAGTTTTATTTTTTTTTATGAGGAACTTTCGCAAATAGCCACTATAATAAACTTAATTACGCTCCATAGCAATAGTTTGTATAATTACGGGTTGAGTTACAATTTAAGTTGTTTCGTTTGTATAATTCACGGATTTGTATAATTCACAGGTTTGTATAATTCGCGGGTACATTTCTATAATTCAGTTATTTTTGTATAAACTCAAAATAACAAATTTATACAATTACAAACATCAGAAGTGTATACAGTTATACAAATTATATTATACAAATTTTGAATTATACAAATGTGTGAATTATACAAAACTAAAAAGTTGAGCCACGTAATTATAGCTAAAAGTAGGTCGCAAATTGTAATTAAGGCAAACTATAGCTATGTTAACTAATTAAGTAGTATATGTTTGCTTATATGTGTAATTTTCCCTTTTTGTTTATTTGAGTATCTAATAAAACTTTTCTCTTATATATGACTGTATATAATACATCAACAATAATAACAACAACAAAAAAAATTAGACAAAATTTTACATGGATCAATTTAGACAACATATTAACCTAACCTTAAAATAGGTTAACTCAATTAAAGGGAAAATTGTAAAAAATAGAAAACTATTAATTCAAAATAACTAATATTATCACAATTTCGTTTAATTTTAATTCGTAGCGAACACTTTGCCATTCGCCTCTCTCCCCTGAATCTCACTCGCCACTCTCCATGAATCTCGCTCTCCACTCTCCCTCGCCTCTCTCACTTTATATAAACACGAATGTATAAATTGTGTTTGTGTTTGTATAAAGCGAGAAAGAACTGTCTATACAAATATAAATACACTCGCCTCTCTCTCCTGAATCTCGCTCGCCTCTCTCACTTTATACAAACACCAATGTATAAATTGTGTTTGTGTTTGTATAAAGTGAGAGAGAACACTATATACAAATACAAATACATAGTTCTTCATCCTATACACTTATAATTATACAATTATAAATCTTCCCCTGCCCAGTTCTCTTTTGCATCTCTCTTTCTCGCTTTATACAAACACAAATTATATAAAATACAATGTATAATTTGTGTTTGTATATATACAAATACAATTGTTTCAACTTTATTCAATTGTATACGAATTCAAATTTTAGGCAGATATATACAAACACAAATAACATCTACATATACAAACACAATTTTCATAGACACAGACACCTGATTTATACAAATCGTTGCGATTTATACAAATCAGACGCTTGCGATTTTATACAATCAGATATTGCATGAGCTTTTATACAAATCTGAAGCGCAAATAGCAAAACAATAGCTATAGAGCGCTAATATGATGTTTATGTTTGCTAAACCTAAAATTTACTCTTCTAAATTCTCCTATTCCCAAATTCTCCTTTTTTCCCCAATTCTTTTCCTTTTCCAATTCTCTCTCTTCCCCAATTCTTCTTCTCCCGGTTCT